>VZZY01007877.1:49932-94865 GCA_013400335.1 Eurystomus gularis
CCACCAGTATCAGGAAAAGAATAGTAATAATCTCTTGGCCTCTCTGGAATGTTTCAAAGCTCCAACACCCTTCCCAGCTCTATTGCAGCATTATATCTGCAGCACTAGTTGAGGCAACAGAACAAAGACAGAGGCTAATCTTGTCATTTTTCTCTGCAAACTGTCATTCCTGAAGAGGACCAAGGCATCTTGGTGTGCCTCCTAAGGGGAACGTGGCATTGCAACTCTGAGCCTGTGTCTGCTCCTGGCACAATAGAGATTATTATCTGAAGTCACTGGGCCAATGGACACTTGGCATATATCAGTATAGGAGAACACACAAATCCCTTGCTTTACATTGTGAGATTGCTTAGGAGCTTCCACACATGACAGCTCCAACACTCCGCAGAGCACTTGTGACCATGCACAATACTCCCTAATGTTATTAAAGCTTGTGTGAAATGCTCTTTGGATCCTCCTTTGCTCATCTAAGAGTCAGTCTGACTGACACTGCCATCCCATGTTCTTGCAGGAGCGAACTGAAGTGCCAAATAATAGCCCTCTGCTCCTTGCATGCACCTTCTCCCAAATCTGAGACTCTTCCTGAGAGGGAGTGCTTGGAAATACCGCCATTTCACAGCAGAATGTGTTCTGTAACAGTCTCACTGATTATTATTATTTGTTTTTAATGCAGGCTTGATATTTTAAAATATTTTGATTCTGATTCATAAGATAATTAAATATGAAGCAGCAATTTACTGTGAATACAGAACAGAGATGGAAGAGCTGGGAGCAGAATATCTCTTCTTGTCCAGATGGATTTAGTGCATGATAAAACATGAACTGGACTTAAGTTTTTGATATGTGATCCCAGAGCTCTTAGGCTCAGCTGTTCAGAGCTACATCTATGCAGAATAACCTGGGATATAATCACTCCTGGACAGTGGTATATTTTTCATTTCTGAATTATCTTTGAAAAATGACTATGCTGAGATTTTTTTTTTAACCTATGCTACTGGCTTGTGGAACATCTCATTTCCACAAAGTTTATTTGCTAGTGAAACTTGGTCACTTAGAAGCCAGTATACTGTAGTTAGATAACAGGAAAAGTAATTTTTTCTTAAAATGTATTGTTTCATGAATATTTAATCTTTTTTTCTTAAGCTAAGTACCCAGCAGAACAAGCAAACTAAGTGCCCCACAGCATAAATGTATACCACAGGCTTCAAGACACATCATTTTTATCCAGAGGGGTTACATTTTTGTAAATTGTGTCCCTGTAATATAATATATGAGCTAGTCTACCACTGTCTGCCTTCAGCTCACCACAGGTGGTCAAAAAATGATCAGTGATGAAAGACTAAAAAGGTACCAAGGAGTACCAAGGAATTAACTTTGCTTGATTTGGGGGGAATCAATAGGCATTCATGGCCATTAATGATGCTGTTTGTATAATGTGGGCAAAAGTGTGCCAAACAAAACCTAAGAAGATTTGTGTGACCTACAATGACCTCATATGGGGCTCCCAGGTTGTAGAAACCATAAAAAATATAGCTTTCTTTGAACTTGCTGAGTGGTTGAAATGTTAATCCCATTAGAGATGGTGTAAGATCCAAGCCTAGCATCCCATAGGACTAAAGGGAACACTTTCTATTGATTTCATTAGGTATAGATAGCAGCACGGAAAAATTGCAGTGTTAACAATTTCAGCTGGAGCACTTCATACAAGAAAATTGACTGAGGGTGGTTAAGGGAGAACTCTTGTGATGATCTGGGCTTGTGGTGTAGCACGTAGTATCAGTTGCTATTATTTAAGTATGGGAGAGAGTTTCCTGCTTTGTTGTGTCTTCCCTTGGTCACTGGATCTAAAACAGTCTTGGGCCAGTGCAAGTGCCTCTCTCTATATCAAGTTGTTCAAAGCTACTGCAGATGCCACTTCTTTCTGAGACATGTGGAGGTGTTGCTGTGTACTGCTTTGGGTTCATGAAGCAGGGAGAAAGATTAGTGATATGGAGGGCTGCCTATGATTTCATTTTAGTAAAACAACAGTTAAAAACCTTCGGAGTTGTATTCTTGTCTATTTTATGATAAAACTCTGATTAGTGTAAAACAGCAACAGACATTAATTTGGTAACATTGGTGTCAGTCATGAGTCTTCACTGAGGAGATGTTAGAAAGTTTTAGTTTAGAGCCTTAATAGAAAGATTTTCATTCTATTCTGTGGCTTCTCAATAAATAATATTTCAAAACATATGTATTTCCCTCAAAAGATAAATATTACATTTCTAGGAAACTCTCAGAATTCCTTTCTGGACTGTAAAAAATGTTAGGATATGTAGCATGATTTTGGTACTGTAATACATTTTAGCAAAGGAGATATTTCTGAATTCACATGTTTTATGATGCTATACAAAAAATTCATATGAACTTCATATCGCTTAATGTAGATGGACTTTAATGCAATTGTTTTAGAATGAGAAGATTTTCATGAGGAAGTTAGATGTTTCAGTCATCTACAAGAGACTGTTCTAAGAGAGACATTGAAGAGTGATGGTGACATACTGTGGGCTGGCTTCCCATTAAATACAGCTGGAAACCATCTATAAAACTACAGTAACAGTCACTTCTTCCATTTGGAAGGCCTTGTTATCTTGGATCTTAGCAATTTGGAATCTTATCAATGCTTATAAATACTTAAAGGGTGAGTGTCAGGAGGATGAGGCCAGTCATATTTCAGTGGTGCCTAGTGACAGAACAAGAGGTAGCAGGTACAGACTTGAACAAAGGAAGTTCCATCTAAACATGAGGAGGAACTTCCTTACTTTGAGGGTGGCAGAGCACTGGAACGGGCTTTCCAGAGAGGTTGTGGAGTCTCCATCTCTGGAGACATTCAAAACACTCCTGGACACTGTCCTGTGCAGCCTGCTGTAGATTCACCTGCTCTTTAGAGGGGGTTGGACGAGGTGATCTCCAGAGGTCCCTTCTAACCCATATAATTCTGTGATTCTGTTATCCAGTGGCTAGATGAGCTAAGTGTGCATCACTGATGAACTTACACTAATTATGTAGTGGGAAACTCTTACAACAGAACACTGTGGGGCTTCAATTATTAATTAATGTTTCCAGAGCACTCTGAGACTCACTCAGTAGTTTTCAGTTGGAGTACTAAAAAAAATGCTTAAAATTATTGCTTCAGAGTTGACTTCTTAAAATGCATTCAGTAAATGTTTGAAGTCACTGAGCCGTAAATATGTGTGCACATACGTATATATTTCTACAAACAAAATAGCCAAAAGTGTCTGTTTAATAAAAATGAATGTTGCTAAGAATCACCACTGGTATGTTTGAGCACAGTAAAAAATATCAGCAGAATGTGAAATAAGGCTGAGTGTGGACAAGGCCATTGAAATACGTGATGGTCAAGGTAGGTTATATTTAAGAGGCTGAAGTGGAAGATGCTGTTTCCTCAGAGGGAAAGCTTATGTGTTACTGCTTCTAAAATTCCTAACTTTACTTTTTCAGACAGAAGCCTTTGTAACTTAATTTGGTTGCATTCACACCAGAGCACATGAGAAGCACTTGTACAGCCCATTGCCATGTCCAGACCTTCCAATTGCTTTCAGTTTTAAAAAATAACCAGTGTAAGGGCTATATGGACATGCCATATCAGGCCTGTCAGTGTGTTATTTCTCCTTCACAACTGCTTGCTACCTTTCACATCCAAAGGTCAATTGTACAGACTCTTACAACAACACTGTAAGACAGCACAGAACAGCATCATATGGGTGTTGACATTTGTGTGCCTGTCATTTATGAAATTTCAATCCCTTTTTCCCTTCATTTGGTGAATATAGCATGTATTTCTTATTCCCTAGTGTGTGACTTTGCTTTTTTGTTGAATTAAGATACAAGAGCTGGCTGTATTTATTGCCTAAGCAGATAGCTGACTAGTGCAAAAGTCTCAAAGGTGATATCCTATACGCTTTGCCTGGAGAAATGGAGATTTACTGTGCAACGATGAACAGCCTCCTCTGTCCTGCCAGCTCTGTGCAGCTGTCACTGCTGAAGGGAAGCTAGAGGTTAGAAGAGACATGGGAGAGGGCGGTGACAGCAGCTTCCACAGGGAGGAATCGCTACCTGATCTACCTCACAATCACCACCTCACCAGCAGAAGAAGGGAGAGAAAGAGAAAGCTCTTCTCCAGCTCACCCATCTTGACCTTATTCTCTTCCCATTGCCACCTGCCCTCTGCAGATGGTATTTAACTGTGCCTCTTCTCCGTTGTGCATTTCAGGCTGCTGCAGGATGGAGTGATGGTAGCAGGTCTTTGCAAGGAAGGGACAGCCTATATGGTCCACCGATTCCCTGAAGTTGGAAGGGATCTCTGGACACCATCACACTGATGAACCCTCTGCTGAAAGCAGAGTCACCTTACTCAAGTTGCCCAGAACCATGTCCAGTCAAGGTTTGACTGTTTCCAAGGATGGAGGCTTCACAGCCTCTCTGGGCAACCTGTTCCAGTGCTCAACCACCCTCACAGTGAAAAAGTGTTTTCTTATACTCAGATATAAAACCCAGAAGGCTTTTCTGGGTGGAGGGGAATAGGGTAAATGTGAATAATAAAGAGCAAGTCTTAATGAAGGAACAACCCAGCAGAAGGGGCCTGCCTCATAAGGGGGAGACTCCTCAAACATGTTCAGATTTCCAGAACTTCCCTTGAGAGGCTTCCAGACATCCTTTACCTCCCTGAAAAATTACTGAACCTTTTTCACACCAGAGCCTCCTCAGCTCCTGCCACCAAGTTACGCTTTTTTCTCTCCAAGCATTCTGCAGGCACTGAAATGTAATTATAAGGCTGAGAAATCATGAGCTCACTCTGAAAATGCATTTTACGTGGCTAGGTCCAGACTACTAAGAAGCCTGGATGGTCTGCTCTTGCTGACCGCCAGTCATCTCTGTAGTTTATACATTCTGCCAGTCTCTATTGCCATTCACAAACTTTACTAATCACTACTTTCATTTCTGGGTTACTGATTAACATGCTCAGTATTTTCATGCTTCATATCTCATTGGACACACTTTAATGATGATTCTCTGTAACTCAGTGAACCTGCTTCAGTATGTATTCAGTACTGGGAAAATACCTAAAACTATATACTGATTTATATAAACTTAAATAAGCATGTGTATTCCTCTAATATGAAGGCCAGCTATTGTTTTAAATCTGTATCTTGTATCCAGGTTGATAACCAGATAAATTACTCTCTTCTCTTTAGTCATGAAATCATTTACCCAGTTTAAATTTTCCCATATGAACTTCTCTTTAGCTTATGCTTGTGTATGGCAGCCAAGGTATAACTGAAACAGCAAAAGGTCAAAATAATGAGCCATTTCCACTAGTGAAGCTAATATTTTACTACATGCCTACTACCTGCTGATCTCATCTTTTAAAGTGTTTTGTGATTCTATGGTTGAAGAACACCACATAAAACAAATTGTTTTGAAGCTCAGCCAAATATTGTAGGTCAAGATTTAGGCAGGAGAAAATTTCAATAGCATACCCTTGAAAAATAAATGTATCCATGAACATGGTAGGGAGATACTGTTAGGTAATATTTTGAAGACGGATGTACTCAAATCTGAAAAGGAGTGTTGACCGAGGTATGGATTTGGAAGCTGTGATTTGCTTATTTAGTCCTTGTTCTTCCTTCAACTCTCCTTCTTCTTTCTGACTTCATTATGTTGGAAATGAGACACACACACAAAAATAATTCAAAAATAGTATTGTAACAGTTACCCACAACCAGCCTGAACTTAATCAGCAAGATGTGTTCATTTTCACTGAACACAGACACTTCTGGTTTTGAGCAGACTGACAAGTGCATCAAACAAGATGAGTAATTTTCTTGTGATCATAAAATAGATAAATACATTATAATGTCTATTTAAAATAATATATTAAGCTGTTCAGCAACTGATTGCCAACACATAGACAGTGATGTGTAGAAAAATCCAATAGAGGGTTGAGATACATCAGGTAGGCTTTATGAAATACAATCCATGTGCAGCATGCTCAGAAGTGCTTATCCTGAGCAGACACCTTCTCTATTCAAGTAAAAATATCTAAAGGGTGAGTGTCAGGAGAATGGGGCCAGGCTCTTCTCAGTGGTGTCCAGTGACAGGACAAGGGACAATGGCCACAAACTGGTAATCGGAGGGTTCAACCTAGTTATAAGGAAACACGTCTTTACTGTGAGGGTAACAGCACTGGAACAGGCTGCCCAGAGAGGTTGTGGAATCTCCGTCTCTGGAGACGATTAAAACCTGTCTGGGCGTGTTCCTGTGTGGTCTACTCTAGGACCCTGCTCAGCTTTTACCTAACAGCGTTGTCCTTATAGCAGTTGTTTAGGAGCTTGGACCCAGGATTACCCAGAGATGCCTTCAGCCTTAGGGCAGTTCTTACTGCACACCCCATCAGCCATTCCTCCATTGGAAGTACCAGTCACTACACCTCATGCAATGTAGGGTGTTCTCGTGGTGAATCAATACTGTTAGGAAAATGGGATTTTTGAGAGCTCAGAGAATGCACATGAGGGTAGGACTCTGCTGCCTGATGATTATAGTAATAGCAAAGGGTAGAAATACACTAATATGTTAATATGTTTATGTCCAGTAAGTATTTTTTAGAAAATTTAGGAGCAGTACAAAGCCTCATTCTGAAGCATCATTTCTCTGCTTATGTCCTAGAAATACGACTGTAACACTCTAGCCTTGGGAAAAGATTCTGCACTCTGGAGTTTAGGCAAATGGAATTACCTAACGGCAGTCCAAACTTAGACATGTAAGCTCTATGAAGGAAAAGGATTGCAGTTTTACCCAGGAGTTACAATTTGCTTTAACTTGCTACAGGCAGTTCAGGGTGTGGGGATTTTCAGTTGTTATTCTGGGTGATTTTTATCCTGCCTGTGCATTATACAGAAATCCGGTACTGCCTAAGGGATCTCTGGGACTCAGCAGCTGGAGGCTGGCTTGCAGACCCTAGCTACGTCTCAGTCTTAAGGCATTTACATTTTAGCTGGTTTTTCTGAATAGATGGTTTGTTTTCAGAACTAGTGAAAAAAAACCAACTTTAGTCCTTTATTTTCCCAAGGCTTCTGACCATGAATTGGCAAGCAGCAAGGACTCGGATGGTGCCCGGCCACAGAGGCTGCAGCCTGAGCTGGGCCAGCCATGGGAAACACAAAATAGGTGGAGGACTCTCATGAGAATCCACCTGGAGTACTATGTTCAGCTCTGGTGCCCCCAGGGTAAGAAAGACATAGACCTGCTCAAGCAGGTCCAGAGGGAGGGCTATGAAGATGATAAGGGGACTGGAGCACCTCTCCTGTGAAGGCAGACTGAGAGAGTTGGGCTTGTTCAGCCTGGAAGAGAGAAAGCTCTAGGGAGACAGTGGGGCACAGCTGCCATAATATTGCATGTTTTTGGAAATTCGGCTCCTTCTGCTTCTCTGCTGAACTTTGACTGAGGTCACTCATAGCAGGACTATAATGCTATGAATCTGATCTCTGACTTCCATATCTCTTTTTTAGCTATATATCTACCATAACAGAATTATGAGCTGTGGTGTGTGACAAAGTTCATTACATTTTTGTCTTTTATTTAATGGTACGATAGTCAAACTAATAAAATGAGCAACAAATGTAAGATAAAAACATGCTGCATTATTTCAATCCAGCAATTGAATTCTATCAATCAAGCTACCCTTTTCTGCCAGAGAAGCAAACAGTAGGGCTTTATATTGCATATATAACATCAACAATAACAAACAAACGAAAAACGTAGGGTAGATTACATTAAAGAGTCTAATCTTTAAAAGAATTGTACTTCAAAAACTCGGAAAATGAACTAGAAGAGAAAAATAAGGCTTACAGCGTATGTGTGATAAGAATAGTCTAGACATCAGGGTATGAATATTGAATCAGAAAAACTGAATGAATAACACCGTGATAAGATCAAGTAAATTCATGAAGCACAAAGCTGCAGAATATTTAAGAGAAAAAAAGAATATGTATGGGGCACAATTAGAAGACTAGTTCAGTAACAAGCTCCCCTAAGTTTTCCTCTGGGTATGTTCCAGAAACAAGGAAAAAAAGGATAAATCTTAGTTCCATAATGAAAAATGACTTTTTAGTATAAGATAGTTGTTGTTTGAGGAATAGAGTAGTGGAAGGAACCTCCTGGGTCATGAATACAGTTTCTGGTATTTTAGGGGGCTTTCCATATGCTGTCTTTCATTATTCTACTGTGATCCATGTCAAAAACATTTATTTATTTTCTGTCTCTGCTGTTCCCTTTCAAAGAGGAGTTCCAGAACCTGATAACTGCAATAGCTAAGAACCTTCTCATTTTCAGCCAGAATTTATTAATGGGCAATTTATACCCATTTGTACTTCTGCCAGTAGCCTTTTGGCTTAAATTGTCTCCTTCCCCACTGTTGATCCTCTGATGTATTCATAGACAGCAGTCATAATTCCTCCTCATTTTCATCTCCTGGCACTAATCAACACAAAAACTTGCAATCTCCCCTTAGATTGCAGCTCTTCATTCCCCTGCTAGTCCCTGAGGCCATTCTCTGATCCTGCTCAAACCTGAGTTTATCTTCCAGAATCTGTTGGGGTGGGCACAGCCACTAACAGCTGCCTCCTGGAAGAAAAGGACTCATGAGCATCCTGGCTCTTGATATCAACACTTTCTCTATGGGAAATACTTTTTCCAGTGCTCTCAGTGATGCATTTCCCTTTTTCCCACACAACATTCCACTGGTAGCTCATAGTCATTCTCTGATGAACTCTTTGACTTTGTTATTTCAAATTGTGAAGTCCCAAACTGACAGCAGAAGCTCTGCTATTATCCCCTAGATGTATTATCTTTCACTTCAAATTAGTAAACTTCACCCAATTTTTTTATTTACTCCAGCACTGTATAATTGATGATTAACAACATTACGTAATGAGTAAATTTTAATACACAGAGTACTGTAAAGTTCTTTATACTCTCCTGCATATATTGTCATTAAAAAAAGAGCAGTGCAAGGTATTACAGATATACTTATGAAACATAACTGGGAACCCACTGCAGCCAAAAGGCCTTATTATCATCCCGGTGACTCAGAAATAATGGCACCTAAATGCATTTTGCAGGGTGTGAATCTAGTCCTCTTTCATCCTCTCAGGAAAGGAAAAGCTAACTGAAGTATCTTCATCAGTGCCCTCTATTGCTCGACAATCCCCAAGAGTGAGAAAATTTTCCAGTATTAAGGAACTGCAAGCGGAACTGCTTTTCTTGTTAATAGAAACAGCCAAAGCATCTAAGCTTGAGAACCTGGTGTGAACCTATTGTGAACCTCATGTCAG
The DNA here is from genome assembly GCA_013400335.1 of Eurystomus gularis. Lineage (NCBI taxonomy): Eukaryota > Metazoa > Chordata > Aves > Coraciiformes > Coraciidae > Eurystomus > Eurystomus gularis. The sequence continues at coordinate 59,325 of VZZY01007877.1, forward strand.
CTCGAGAGGAACTGACAAAAAGGATGGATAGATCAATTGGCTAATACTTTCATTAAAAAGCCGTTCAGAAGAAGATAGTTCTTTATGTCATTCATCTTGGATGAACTATGATAAGCAGTGTATTTCCTTGAACATACAAGGAATAAATGAAGTCAGGATTTTATTGCTATGAAGTCCTGTGGGAGCAGTTTGTCCAAGAAGCTTACAGCTCCTCCAAGTCATTGTCAAAGGTATATCACTTTAGGGGAGGTGAGGTCAGCATCTCAGTGCGTGATTGACTACTCTCTTATGGGACTAGATTCCTGGGAGTTAGAGGAAGAATAAGATTGACATGGATGTCTTTGAGAAAGCAGGGTGGCTTTTGTGGTAGAGCTGGAGCACAACTTTAGAGACTGTCATTCGTGGGGATGTGGGGAAGCAAAAAATGCTGCCTTCAAGTCTCCTGTGGAGGAAAGAAAACACTGAACAAAATGACCTAAATCAGAGCTGGATGAATCGTCAGTACTCTTTGGGCTTGGAGAAAATAGATCATACTACAGGCACTCACCACGTCTGCTGCTACCCTGTATTTCTGAAAATCTCATGTCTTGCTCTGCAGCTCCAGGTCTCAAATTGTGGGTCTCCTTGCGAGCTATAAAGCTCTGTCCTTTTGCTTTCCCTCCGTGCAGCTTCTTCCTTTAAATCTCGCAGCAGAAATGCCATGCTTTGACAAATTCAGAGGTTTCTGTAGCTGTGATAAAAGTGGAAAGCTCAGTGATTCTCATTCTTCGCTGCCTATGTACTTTGTAAACCGATTCACATTGAGAAAGGGAGACAAAAGTGGGTGCAGAGTTTTACTCTGATCCGAAAGCAAGGTAGGAAAGAACAAGAAATAAGAGACCCTGGTTTTTATCTCTTTAAATTTCCTATCTGGAGCATTAAAAATAACAATGCTCACTGCTTCATGATTTTTCTTTGCCTCCTCACCTCTTCCCAAGAAGCCCGTTAGAAACTTAAGCAAACCATAAATTTATACACTGTCTCCCACAGCATGTCCTTCAGTACTTCAAACATTTCCAGAGGCAAGCAAACTCCATTCTCTTCCAGAGGTTTTCAGGATCAGCTACTTAAATAAAAGAAAATAGAAAATATATTTTCTATTTTACTGTTCATTTTATATTTATTAAGGTTGTCTGACAGTGCCCTTAATAACATGCCTTAACTTTTGGTCAGCCCTGAAGTAGTCAGGCAGTTGGGCTAGATGGTCATTGTAGGTCCCTTCCAACTGAAGTATTGTATTGTATTGTATTGTATTGTATTGTATTGTTGTATTGTATTGTATTGTATTGTATTGTATTGTATTGTATTGTATTCTATTCTATTCTATTCTATTCTATTCTATTCTATTCTATTCTATTCTATTCTATTCTATTCTATTCTACTCTATTCTATCCTATCCTATCCTATCCTATCCTAGGATATCCTAGGAAAAATGTTAGTTTAAAATTAGAAACGTATGGTGGTCAACAGTGCTTCTTAAATGGATTTGTAGGAAAGTCTGGTGTGTTTGAAGAATTCCCTTTTGGCTGCCATTACCCTCCAGGTAAAAGTCGTTTTAGTGTAAAACTTGAGGCAAGTGATAAACCACTTCCTAGATGGCCAAAGTGAGAGAAGATGTTTTGGGTTTCTCACAGGTCAAGTTTTAACTGTCTGAAGCCATTTTCGACAGTGGTCAATGTGGACCACAGTGGACCATGAAATAGATCTTTTGAGAAAACAAATTTGAAGTGAATGTATTAGTTGTATCAGTAGGATCAGACAATATTCACAATAAAGTGAATATAAAGACTTGCATAAGAGAAGGAGGTGTAAATAGAATACCTTCTCAGAGGTACCTTTTCTAAAAGCATAGCAGATGAGATGAGGACACTGATAAAGCTGTGAGAGACAGCATGAAAAATAAAAAAGTGCAGAAAGAATGAAGGTTGAGGTGTGTGACAAGAAATATTTTGGGCAGAAATGGTCTATCCACAGCACTTGTTATACTTACGGTGAGGAAAATGCAACCACTCTGTTGTTAAAAGCCACCCACAGGATACTGCAATGGTTTAAAACCAATTAAACGCAACCACCTTTGTGAAAAATACAAGCAGATAGACTGTTTTTATTAATTTTCCTTTAATGGATCTCACTTGCCAATTTATTGTTGCTGTTCTCCAGCAGCCTTTGCTGGCTGTGACAGGTCCCACTTGGTCTGATTGAAGCTGCTGTCTGCCTGCATCCATTCTGGAATGAGTGCAAACAAGCCAAGTCCCGTTTGTGAGTCAAATAGTTATCATCTGGTAAAAGCTCATGGCTATATAGCATCAGATAACTATTTGAGGAAGAAAATTATAGATTGTAAAGGATGGTTGATCCATGTTTGCTTAGAAAATGAAATGTATATGCCGATTTTGTTCAGATAGAAATGTTAAATAAACAGCTACCATCTAATCAGCTTTGGTTCCAGCTCCACACCTCGGTCTGCAGGCCCATTTCAGGTCACTGTTAGGGAAGCTTCCTGGTTTGCTTTCTGCATGGGACTTGTTTTTGGAAAGGTGTAATAGATTTAAGGGCTGGACTAGGGACAAGAAACGAACAGAGCAAGCTATGGCCCAGAAATGCGTTAACTTCCTATTCACAAGGACACAGAAGGTAGAGAAATGTCCCACAAACCACTTGTAAAATGGGGGGATTTAAACAGTGGATGGTTTATTGGCCTCTAGTCAGTCTGTAGATTGTGTAGATTACATAATTCTGGGAAATGCCCTGAGACAATTGTATGAAACCTCTTTGATTTGAAAATAGTTGCATTATAGTAAGTTTAGGTGCCAGCCACATCCACTTTTCTCCCAGCATTTCAGCTTTATGTTGTGTCCAGTGGATGTTCCAGAATTGAAGCCCCAGGGCTCAGATGCTGATGTAGACTCTTCTTCATATTCATTTTCATTCCACCTCCAAGTAGAACTTGATGAATAATGATCAGGTGGATTAAAACTGCCTGCATATTAAACTACAGATTTCTCTTTTTTCTTAGGACGTAGCTAGTTACTTAAAGCCAACCCTGTAACAGAACCTTTCTCTGTCCATTTGCAGTTTATTTTCTGATCCATCTGCATATAGATTTGAAAAATATCTTCAGATCAACAATTTAAGCTGTTTCCCTCAATCCTTTTCTTATTTTCCTGGAGAAAAAAATTTACTCATTAAAATACACTTTTTTTTTTTTTTATCAGCAAAATTATTGATACACAGCTTAGGGCTTGGAAGTGTTTGAATATTTTTAATTTGTTTTCATGCTATTTCATGCTGGAAATCATTTCAGTGTATATTTCTGCAATATTTCCTCTGATTGTTAGCATCATGCCTTGTGCTGATGGTATGTATTTAAGCACTAGATTCTGTGAAGGACTAGTAATGACATATACTATGTCCACCGTTTATCCAATATTACGTGTCCAGTGCTAAATTATTGAGACATAACGTATTCCCATTGATTGCTGTGAAGGTTATGTGTGTATCAGTAAATCAAAACAAGCTTTAAAAAGATAGAAAATCAATTGATATGAGGAATAGGAAAGACATAGATGTTGAAACTTTTCTCATAACCTTGGCTGTTTTTTATAACTATAATCTAGCTGTTTGAGCTTTGGTGGGTTGGGTTTTTTTCCAAAACATTGCTTTGACTGAAAATGGCTGATGTGCAAAAAATGGATGTCTAAGCAGAGCAACAGTATACCATGATAATAAACTTGTGAGCAACTTTTGATAGAAATAAAATGCTGATTTCTATTTAATAGCTTGCTGAAATGCAATTTTCAAAGCAAGCATTTTGCGATGTATTATGTACCATAAGTATATTTCTAAAACCAGCTAACTTAAATGGTGGTGGCGTTTCCTTCCTCACATATGCACTTAAATATATCTAAAAGTTTCTAACATTTGCAATTTAGGTATAATAAAAGTATTTAGTAACATTTTGCTCTTACTAATATTCCTTACAGAATTGCTACCCAAATGCCAACAGATGAATTGCCAGTACAAATGTGCCATTACCAGGAATGGCACCAGGTGTTATTGTGACGATGGATACGAAACAGGCAGAGATGGAAGAAACTGCACAGGTAAACAAGGAATATGCTGTAGCACGAACACCCAGACATCTTAATGGTTCCCTGATGGCTGTTGGGAGCAGCAGGACAGTGGTGGGCTACCAGCTCTGGCCAACAGCAACACAGTTGCTTCCTCACCCAGCTTCAAAGGTGTTTACTGGGGAATGAGCATGGGCTTGTGGGGTGAGCAGGGGGAAAGAGTCCCTGTCCAAAATGAGAGGCATTTGGTGCTCCTGTACCCCAGCAGTAGCCATTCTTAAGTGACTGGAAAGAAAGCTTCCTCAACCAGACCGGAGGAGCTGGGGAGCATTTCCCCCTGCTCAGACAAGCTCACGGCTCATTTGTGGGACCCGCTTGCCAGACCTCACTGCCAGGAGACCCTGTAAAACTCAGCCTGTTTCTCCTCATGCCCATAAAGTCACACATAGATTAGAATTTGATAAATGAACACTCCCAGATCATACAGCTTAGCAGGGATTGTTATTTCAGCATAAATAATTGTAGACTGAAATTGGTGTTCTTTTCCATTTTTGAAATTAATGAATTCTGAATTCTTTATCCAGGTATTTGTTTCTTGTTTTATTTTTTCTCCTTTTATAAACACATTGAAGTTCTGTTGCCTTATGCATGTGCTCACTAGCGATCACTCCTCTCTCCAAGTAATAGTGCTAAGCCAGATTCTTCATAAATGTAATTTATTTTAAGTTCTTTTCTCTATGGCTGTCATGTTTTGTGATTAAAAATGTATCTGAGGAAATAATTTCAACAGCAGTTTTTTAAAAAGTCAATTTAGAACTTAAACCCTCAACCACTATTACACAGTGCGTCTTGATTTTATGGTATTATGCCCATATACCCTAGTTGGGAAAATTGTTCTTTATATTTATTAGAGAAATATATAGTTTTTGATGTAGTGGATGATAGTTTAATGTAGAAGTGGTGACAGTTCATTTAAGGAACTATAAGACATTGCCAGCATAAATAGGTTGAGAAGGATAATGAATTATTTCCTCTCTTGAAATGTTGCTTCATTTATCAACCCTGATAACTCATGGCCTCTAGTACTAACAAGAACCCGAATGTCTCCCTAACATGATGTAGACATTGGATAATACTTGAAAAAAAACCCAGAAGTTGTTATCCTTCAAATTTAATAGCTATTAAACTTGAAAGCCACTAACCTTTTGTTTGGTTACTACAGTAATTTCAACAGCCAACATACATAATACGGTCATGTCTTGAGAAGGGGAAAACATTAAGCATCATACTATGACTTTTCTCTTAGCATTCTGATTTCTGTTGAATTTCTTTTTTCCTGATCCTTAAACAAGATTTGAATGAATGTAATACCTATGGAAGCTGTAGCCAGATGTGTGTAAATACAGATGGATCATACACTTGCAGCTGTGTGGAAGGTTATGTGCTTCAGCCTGATAACAAATCCTGCAAGGCCAAAAATGGTAAGTTTTAACATCTGTTTACCTTAATGAAAATATTTTGTGTTCTGGCCCTATCTAGAGGATGCATTTGAAAATACAGAGACAAACACAGAAGAGATGGACTTTCTTTCACTCCACTATGAAGAGCCACACAACAACCCTAGAAAAACTTTCCACATATTACAATACTCCAAGGGACGTATTAGAAGTTATTATATGGGTATTATTAAAGTGAAATGCTCAATTCAGACAAGATTTGAATAGTTCCCAGCTCCCCTCTTCATAAATAAATCAAATATTTTCCTCACACAAGCAAAATAGGCTGTTTCTTCTGGGAAGAGAACACAGTGAGAAGACAGGGGACGTGATCATGAGGTAATTGTATCCTTGAGATTAAAAAAAAAAAAATCAAGAGATTTCTTTGTCCTTGCAATATTCCAGGAGGCAAATTCCATGGTATACTTATTCACACTAGGGTTTTTGTTGCTTAGTACATGTTTCCATTGGTAATAGTGAATTTGGTATTTGAGGATATGAGTGAATTGTGTTTAATGATGTGATATTGTACACAGTATTTTCTAACTCAGCATTTTCAATTAACAATTTTTAAAACCCAGTAAGTTCCTTAAGCAATTATTGAACATCCACAGCAATTCAACACCCAAGTATAAAGCCATGTTTCTTACCTATTTTGTGAGTCTTTTCTTTTTTATAGTTAGCCATCAGAAAATAGGAAGGTCTACTGTTTTTTGAGGCTTCCTCATGTAAAAACCATTGCTAATTATATTCTGTCTTCAACACCAGTAAGAGCTTTTTTGATGCCTGTACCAAGTCTTTGTGTGGGTCCACGCAGCAATTTTTAAAAAATCCACAGTGAAGTATGGTGAGCTAAGAAAGTCCATCTAAAGTAAAAATATTATAATATCCTTCTCCCTACACTACATGAAAATCAGAAATACAATTATAGATCAGGAAATCCTCATGGTGCCAATACTGGACTTGAGATGCGCCTTTGAGTTTCCCTTCTTAGATCCATCAGACTGTAACAGCCGAGCGTTGTAGTGACCTGTCAGTGTCTTGGTGGTCTTGATGAAATTAATCAGGTGAACAGAGAAGAACTGCTCCTCTGTATTTCTTAGTACTTCATCATGTTTATTTTACAGCAGTTTTCTGTTATTTTCTGTTTTTTCTGTTTTTTGTGTAAACAAATCACTACTCATTAATTAGAAATCACTGCAGGACAGTACAAATCAAGATCATGGCTCTGCAAATAAATGAGTATGGCTCATTATATATATATTTTTTGTGTAAACAACATTCAATTAATACTGGATTAAATTATCAATATGATTAATATGTGAGTCAAATACTTAATAGGGCAGGGAGATAAAAAAAGAAGCCTGGCACTGTAATTAAGGTACTTTTATCACAGAACTCTGCAAGAGATGCAATGATTTGTAATAGCTTGTGTTGCTTCACTGGGCCCATCTTGCAGCATGGAAAACAGTGATCTTTCTTTGTACTAAGACTCACTTCCCTACACCCTCACTGTTTCATTCATAGTTTGGTGATCATACAAGCTACTTTTCACAACTTTTGCTCTTGTAGGCTGAGGTTTGAGTAGGGACAAAAGCAAAGTGTGGCTGTGCACAAATCGGTGAGAAGTATCCAAAACATGTCTAAATGGATCACAAGTCAAAAATGAGTCCATGTCATCCCCTTGTACAGGGGGAGAAGTACTACCCTGGTATGGATAAGTAGGATTATTACTTCCAAGACGTATGAAGTAATCCTGATGCTTACTCAACACTAGGAAGTCTTCAGTTGGGATATGACATCCAGTAAGAGGCATCAGACAAGGCAGCTGTAGGTCAGTAGAACAGAATATGGGAAAAAAGGTGGCTAAGGGAAGAAAAAATAGCACTTAGAGAAATTATCAACTTTTTTTTTCCCTTAAAGAGCCTAAAAAAATAAGGCTGGAAAGAGCAAGCTATCCATTTTGTCTACATTTGACAAAAGTAGCTGTGAAATAGATGAAGAAAATGATCTAGAGAATATTTTGTTGGCTGTAAAAGCTACAAAAGATAGAAAGCCACAGTAGAGGTTTAGGTTAGGCATTATGTTAAACTTTCCATGTTAGTAACAGCAAATCTGCTGAGAATATGAACTGCTGTCCTTGTTGAGATACTAGATATGGCACAATATGCAACACCAAACCATTAGCCCTTTGGCACATCTTAGTTGTCTCTGTCAATTGAGTGGGATGTTTCTGAATATGTGAGTAGAGAAGTAGAGGACATGGTAGACACCTCAGTTACAGAAGGTGCCAAGCAAGTGACACGTGTTTTGTGAGCACAGGTCTGGAGGAGCCCTGCCCCAGTGCAGGGGTTGGGTGTGGTAGCCACTGGAGATCCTCAGCAGCTCTTGAGCAGACTCAGAGCCCATCCTCACCCAGCCATCTCTCTGCATGTGGCATGGCACAATTAGCAAAGTAGATCACATAAGGTACTTTTTTTAAACCTACCCTTCAGGCAGCCAAATGCTTAGCTGTGAGGGTGGTAACATTTATCCTTCATTAAATCTTGCATTTTCTTCCTCAGCTCATTTAAATAACTTTGGAGCCGGAAACTTTTAGCTCACAGAACCTTTGGGAAGGATGTTAAATTAAGTAACAAAACAGCTGGGAGCACACCATGGTTTTTTTTCCCCAGACTTTTTAACCACACCTTCTTTTATGAATAAAGAAACAGTTAATGATTTCTTGTGAGGTGAAAAGGAAACAAAATACAGCTTTGTTGAACAGAGTCTTAGAAGTTTTTGTTTACCAAGCCGGTATGCCTATATTGCAAGGTCTGCATTTGATGAAAAGAATATTTAAGGAAAGAAAGTGACAGAATTAGAAATCTGTAGCTGAGGAAAAGAAATCATCTTTGTTCCAAAATGTTCCTGGTATGTTTTGTATCTGCATAGCCTATCTATAGAAAATGGCATCTGATAAGAAACATTTGTCATGTAGATAAAGCAGGATGAACTGATAATTATTAAATCAAAAGCTTTTCCTGATATTTAGAAAACATTCATCACTCTCAAATGGATTTCACAACACAGATATTGTCTACATTTAGCCCATATCCAGGTCTAGACTATAGCAGTTGCTCTGTCACCCAATGACCCCTCCTCAGCAGAGGGATCAGGAGACCCACAGGTTGAAATGAAAATGGATTTAATGAGGCAACCAAACTAACACCATTGCCAATATAAAGCGTTCAGAGTTATAATCAGCCCAGTGGACATACGGCAGTCACAATAATTTTAAAATAAAATTGGACTGCATTGTATTCAACATAACTAAGTATTTTTCAGACATTATTACAATACCCGTATTGGTAAGAGCAAAGTACTTATAATTTATGATGCATACCTCAGCAGAAGAGTTTTTAAGCTGCTTGTAAACACTGAATTCTGGATTTTATGCTTTTCATGTCATTGTAGTGGGAAAAAAAAAAGCTGGCATTTCTGAAGCTTTTCTTCCAGAGGAGAAGTAGGACTGTTGGCAGAGCAAAATGTCTTCGTTTCTGATTTGTTGTGACATCACTTATTGATCTGTATTTTAGACAAGATCAGGTAGGGGAGAAATGCAAGTCTTTCATCTTTTCCACTACTCTATCTTAAACATAATTCAAAGGAAGATGCTTTCATTTTAGTCAAGAGGGATGAATCATAAAACTTTCCTGGATTAGAGAGGTATTCACTTCTTATCTTTCCTATAAAATGAAAAAAATAATAAAAAAAAGAAAACTTGTTTAAAAATAACACACATGAAGTCCAGTTATTTGAAAAGCTGCTGTCAGCTCACTGTAACTCATCCTAGACATGTCCACTAAACTTTTAAGCTTTGTTCTTGAGAAACAGACAAACAGTTTTTGAGAGTGAGAAGACATGATTTTTTTTTTCATCTTCTATTTTGTTTTTCATCTGCATTATACAATACAGTAAGATGCTTTAGGTATTTTTTGTAGGAACGTCTAATATTTTTTGTACAGTTTTATCATTAAAATAGTTACACAGTTTTTTAAAAAATAAGTAATAATGGAATCAGCCTTTATCTGAGCAACACTAAAAAGCAGGTTACCAACCCTGCTGTGAAAAAAACATGATTAACTGATTCTATCCATTGAATTATTTCATGTATGGGCTGCATGAAAAATATAATTTCAAGCTCAGTAATCTAGTTTCTGGATAAGTTCTGCCAGAACACAGATGCATTTTTAATATTTAACAGTGCCTGCTGAGCAGAATCTCTTAACAGTGCCACGAGTCCTTACAATTCCTTTGTCTGCAGCCAGGTTTTATTATAACTGTTGCTCAGGAGGTCTGATGCTAATTCTCTTTCAGAATTCCCTTATGTCTTAGACATTAATACTAAAATACAACCTTTCTCTGGAGTTTAGTGAGGTATTTAATCCTTGTTACTCCTTTCAATAGGTCAGTTCAGAACAGTGCAAGAAAGGATATGGTTCTCTGTTGTAACCTCAGACAACTGAAAACCATGCTGGCTTCGTAGCTACAAACAGCTCCCATGTAGCTGCCTTCTCTTGGAGTCTTTATAGATTGCAGAGAGTGGAAATATCTTACTTAACATGAAGTATAAAAGCAAAAATAATAATAAAGGATTTTTCATGCTGCTGCTGGCTAGAAATGGAGTGATTGAATCCAGAACTAGGCAGCGGTCTTGTTTTGTGGAAAGAGAGAAGCTGACCACAGAGCTGTTAGATGTAAAAAAAAAAGACAAAACTTAGCAGAGTGCCAATGAAAACACACCTTTTGTACCAGTCTGGAAAGTCTCTCTGGTGATAGAAGCTGTTAAGTCTGACTTTCTTCTTCTAATGGGTAGCAGAAGATGATATGAAGGGGAGGAAAGAGCGATTTACATACAACAGCCAACTGTTGACTGCAAATGAACTTACCTAGCAGATTTCAAATAAAATTGCCTAAGAAGAACTCCACTGCCCTCTCTTATGGACGAAACAAGACTAGGGAGCTTCACTTGTGGCTTACACCACAAGGGGTTGTTTCACAAATAAGTTCAGTCCCTTCAGTTGTTAGATATCTTCCAAAATTTAAAAAAAAAAAAAGAAATCTTATGCATGGATATGACTGATATATTGGTGGAAGTGAATGTGAGGCCCATAAGGACAGTCAGTAAGTTTAGAAAGTAAGACAGAAGTCTGGTTTTGAAAATGTCAGTGTGCAGTTTACTAGGGAGGGAAAAAGTATGTTACAAGGTAGATTATACATTATGGAATAAGAAGCAACAGGAAAAGAGTAAATGAAATCCACTTTAGAGAGAATACATGCTGATCCATTATAGAATTTTTTTTTTTACATTACAAAATAATAAAAAATTAGCAAATAAAATATTTACATAAAGTTAGATAGTACCAAAGAACAGAATTGAACACCTACTTCTGCGGATTTTAGTGAGACCACTGAGCACTGTATTCACTAAAGTGTTCTTTTTATCAGACTTCCTAATGAAGTATTATTTGTTAAATGCTTTTATCTATGCAATTTTTATATCCATTTAGAGAACTGGAATTGCTTAGTAAAATTTTGAAAACTTTATTAGGTAGAATGTTGATTGAAAATACCACATGTCAATACATGTTTTAAACATTTATTTATTCCTTTGAATACATGCAGTTTACATTGGGGTGAGAGCTCTTGACTTGGCAACACAAATGTATTTCACGTATACTTGCAGCTGCAGTGTGAATTTCTATGGTTTGGAGTAATTGTTTTTAAATACAACATCCAAAATTTGCCCACTTGACAGCAGTATTTAATATAACAAATGAACAGTACGAATGAACATGTTTTAGTGGTGTTGACCATGTTGCAAAGGACAACTTTCCATTACGTGATTCACCTGAACACACTTCGTTGCAAAATTAGACATCGCTGTTATTCCAGTTAAACCTGAAGGAATTTTTAGGGTCACTATGTCTTCCTCTCTCAGGGAATCTTCTCATAAGGTCCTGCATCAGCTCCATCTCCACTGGATCAGGACTCTGAATGCTGATCAATGTTATCCGAATGCTGAACAACATCTCATAGGAAAGGGAGTTTTCAGGAAGCAGTTTCCCTGTCCTTGAACTTGAACACATTCATCTGTCTGATGTGGTTTTTTTTCCATCCAATTCATATAATATTTTATGTTAACAGCAGTTCTTCATTATAAATGGAAGCAAAGCAATGTTACCCTACTGTTTCTAATGAAGGAGTTCCCAGAAAAAAAAACAAAAACAAACGAGATACTGCTGGCATGTGGTTTTGATATAGATATCCCCCTGACAGTTCTGGATTAACGGAGTCCTTATTTCAATTTAAAGTGCTAGTCTACCTCTAGAACACTCAGTTTCAGCAGTGGCACCGTGTATAGCACACATCTCATCATATGGAGACTAATATTCATCTGCAGTTGACTAAGTCAGATGCACCAATTCAAACCAGCCCTGGATGTTCAAGGCAGTAAGGCAATTAAAGTTTCACCTAAAGCAAGAACAGCCGCTTTTGTGCCCAGTAACCCTTGTCATAATGCTAAAAATATTTTGTCTCAATGAGAATTGTTTGTTCCTCTGTGTGGATAGTATAGCTTTTTAGTTTTAACTTGAACTGGAACTTTTTGTATTTTAGGATGTGTTTTCTTCACTATGGGATATTATTATTTCCTTCATTATTCACACTTTGCTTAAGTATTTTTATAAATTACTAGAAGGATTTCTGGACAAAGTGATTCAGGTGAATTTGACAACACTTCAAGTTGCATGTAATATCTTAAGATTAATTGATTCTTCATATTTTTTGTTTGTTTATTGTGACCTTAATGGTAACTCCCTGGAAACGACACATTTTCTGTTCCCTTTTTGCTGTCAGGAAACTCACTGCATGGAGTTTTCTCCATTATGATGCATGGTATTAGGCCCATAGTGTGTATGATGTAATCAGGTTTTGCTGCACTGGGTTTTTTATTAGCTTGGCTTTTATTTTTTTTTAGCAGCATCCACTCCTCAGTTTTTGTCTTATTTCACAGATTCTAATATGAAAAATACCTTACCATTTCAGGGGTACTCAAAAATTCTGCATATTTTCCTGGCCTTCACTCTTTTGGAAAGGCCAGTAATCTGGATAGAAATAATTTGCATGAGTTGTATTTCAGTTTATGACTCAGGCATGAAAAATGTTGCAATAATGACACTTGGAATTAAGCAGAAGCTGTGGGGCTAGGGTAATTAATTTTCTTTAATGATGTGAACCATTAGAACAGCAGGATAAAATAGACTAGTAATTTGGAATATAGGATAGTTATGAAAATAAAACCAAAACCAATTCTTCATATCTCTTAAAACATGCAGGTAAAGACATTAAAAACTACATTAAAACTGAAACAATAAATGTTGCATACACAGTCTGTTAACCCTTTAAATTATCTTCACTTTGTTTTTAGAGCCTACTGATAGACCTCCTCTTCTTCTTGTTGCAAACTCTGAAACAATTGAGATATTACATCTTAATGGAAGCAAAATATCTGCCCGAACTCCTGTAAAAGGATCTGCAATTTTGACACTAGACTATAGCTACAAAGACGACACAATTTGTTGGATTGAGTCAAGAGATCTTTCAAGTCAGCTGAAGTGTACCAAGATAACAAAAGCTGGGAAGTTAACAGATGAGTGGATAATAAACGTTGCTCAGTATCTTCACAGTAAGTATTTGACAGTGTTGTAGAAAAACAGTGGTATCTGTCTTGGTGAACTGTAGCAGGAGCCTTCAGAAGTGCTTTGGATCTTGCTGTTGAAAGTAGTCTTAAGGCATTAAATGTTGCAACTCATACTGAAGCACTTTTATGTTTCTCACTCATATATGTAATCTGTATGAGTTGCAATATTTATATCTATGCAAAGTTTTTAAAGATGTGCATTTTCATAGACTATAATGTGTGGAAATGGCAGTGCAAGAGAAGAAATGTAAAATGCTTCCTTTTCTCTGGCATGGTAGTGCTACTTAAAGCTTAAAAATGATTCTTTGCTACTGGAACAATATTAACGATGAATTAAAGAGACACATGCTTATCACGTTTGCTGTCAGCTATCATTGGTATGTTAGTTCTTGAAAATAAAATAATTCCTGACTTACTGGAAATGCTGCCCCTTTTTTGGAATTAAGAAAAAAAAAATTAAAAGACCTAAACTCATCATACTGAATTAGTCTTTGGCATTACACCATTATTTCTCAGTCAGCTTTTCAATTTGTGGAACACTGTTATCTGCTGAAGGAGGTGTCCATCCATTGGGAAATAGCATGCAGCCAAAAAGAGAGTGACAGAAGAGATGTCCACAGATCAGCTTATAAACCACAACACTGAGGAGGGCAATGGTGGCTTCTAAAAACTCAAGACCGGAAACTAAGACAGGACCTAAGATTTTCAAAAATGCTTTTAAGGAGAGATGGGCATCAAAGAATAATTCTGAATGGATCTCTAACTCTTTTACCATCCAGTTCAGGAATATTCAAATTACAAATTTGATTATAACTCTTACTAGTGCATTTCAGAGTGATGTCATCTTCATAGAGATTGTGCCTTAGACTCTCCAGAGAGCTGTTGTAAGATGTGGTCATTTCTGCAGAGTAAGGGTTTTTTCTTTAACTTGTTTTCCTACTTACCGAGTTACTAAAATGGATTTTTTTTTTTTTAATAGGCCTTTGGTTTTCTTTTTTTTTGTTCACACTCATTGTGACTATTCTTTTTAGAGGACTTTCTTATCGTAGATGTAAAAAAGTATAGTTGTTTGGAATATTTTTGTCTTCTTCCTATATTATTCAGGGGGTGTTTTTAATGTTGTGTTTTAGAGGGCTTTTCATACTTTGGATAACTAAGAGCTCTAAAAATCTTGGTGGTAGTATTTGGTTGTACTTGTTTAATTCACTCTTGTTGATACTTTATTTTATTTTATTTTATTTTATTTTATTTTATTTTATTTTATTTTATTTTATTTTATTTTCAGTAAGAACAATCAACTACAGTCCTTAGCGAGATGTGTTTTGTGTTGTACTGTATGTGTGTTGGTTCTGTCACGTCGTCATCATCGCAGTGGGCCTTAGCACTATGTTTTCCAGTTCTCCACCAGTTTTCTCCTGCATCCCCATGTTCTCTGCATGTGAAGAGAATTGCTAATCTCCAGGGTGTTCAGATCTGCATTACTGCATCTGTTTGCAAAATTAAGGCAGTATGATGGCTTTAAAATGAATATGGTGCCCAGAACTAACAAGCTGATAATTTTCCATAGTGCTAGTACACATCAGCCTGTGGCATCCAATATTTTTTGAAACTTCACTGTATTTCTTCAGTCTTGTTTAAATGAAGGATAGAAATTCCCACGGACATGGATCAACTGCAGACTTGTTCCAACTTCTTCTTTAATTTTGATTTGGCAAATAATGCTTGGAGACTTAGAGAAATATTGCTCAGAGTCAGGTTTGGAGCTCTGACTGACAAAATCTAGCAGATATAGCTGTGGTGGTGTGTTCTTCCCAAGCAGGGTTTTTCTTTCATTGCTGCAGCAGATAAGGTTCAATCCCCATGGTCTGGGCATGTCTTCTCTGCAGAGAAGGACCTTGGAGCTCGGCTGGATGACAAGTTCACCAGGAGCCAGCAAGTGTGTCCTTGTAGCCAAGAAGGCCAATGGTATCCTGAGGTGCGTTAAGAGTGTGACACGCAGGTCGAGGGAAGTTCTCCCTCTCTCCACTCTGCCCAAGTGAGGCCGCATCAGGAGTATTGTGTCCAGTTCTGGGCTCCCCAGCTCAGACAAGGAACTACTGGAGAGAGTCCAGCAAAGGCTATGAAGGTGCTGAGGGGACTGGAGCTTTTCTCTTATGAGGAAAGACTGTGAGACCTGAGGCTGTTTAGTTTGGAGAAGAGAAGATTGAGAGGGGATCTTTTCAGTGCTTATCAGTATCTAAAGCTGAGGTGGGAGTCAAGAGGATGGGGCCAGACTCTTTTCAGTTGTGTCCAGTGACAGGACAAGGAGCAACAAACACAAACTGGAACACAGGAGGTTCTAGCTGAACATGAGGAAAACTGCTATGAGGGTGCCAGAGCCTGGCCCAGGCTGCCCAGAGACAATGTGGAGTCTGCTTCTCTGGAGAGATTCCAGACCTGCCTGGATGTGATCCTGTGAGACCTACTCTAGGTGAACCTACTTTAGCAGGGGGGTTGGACTAGATGGTCCCAGAGGTCACTTCCAATCCCTACTATTCTGTGCTTCTGTGAGTCTCAGAGAGACAAGTAGTGTAAAAGCTGCTTTTGTCCCACTCTTGCTCACAGCTCTGTAGTAAATGGTGTCAGCAGACTGGTTCACTGGGACATCTGAGAGCAGATGGGACAGCACAGACAACATGCTAGTCCTTATGGGAATAGTAACTTCCAAAGGTTCAATCAGGACTCATCTATTGCAGATTTGTTGGTTGTTTTTGCAGAAATTATCCACCTGATTAGTATCTTTTCTTCCAGACATATATCTGGAGTTATGCCTACAAGGACATGGCAGGAGCCTTATCTTACTCTATTACATATGCCTGCACACATGTATAGGTCATTTTGTGCCTACTGAAAAACTGAGTTTTAATTTTAAATTCTTCCTTTTCTTCCCTCTGCCTCTGTCAGGAATTTCAGCCTGAGAATTTTTAAGTGTAATTGCATTCTCTGGCAGCTCAGGCCAAACAAATGGTCATGCTCATGGATTTATTCACATAAAAATGGAAGGTGTGTTCTTTATAGAAACAAAAAAGCCATCTTTTTTTGGTGTATGTTTCTATGTAACCAGAAAGAGGATATTTCTAAAAGTAGTCAGGGTGGAAAAAGTATTCTTTGTGATGTTTGTGGAATTTTGATTATTTTTTTAATCGCAATCTTCTGCTCTTTTTGTTAATGGAATAAAGCATCTTATCTACAAATGACACAAAACGTGGTAGAAAAGTCAGTTATACAAAGTGACTGGGACCATTTGAAGTGGACTTATTCAAAGTGTTTTTTAGTGAAGGCAAGTAAGTCTTGTAGTTAGGAACAAAGAAAGTAGACAAAAGACTATATTTAGGAAAGCAGGGACTATGAAAATGACTTGTTTTGATGATAGGTCACATAGTACTAGCTCCAGGCAGTGAGCATAAGCTTTGGTTTCACAGAGGAAAAGAAATTGCAGTCCTTTAATATATAACATTCTCCCTCAAAAGACAGTCCAATATGACTTCATTTTGGTGTGTATGTGTCCCAAGTGGATACAATCAGATTCCTTTGAAGAGCAGGGTGAACTTGGTACCTTGTTCTGCATAAGATGCTGATCCTGCACTCAGGTGTTGCTTGCTGTGGGAGAACAGGGTGCAACTCCCATGATGGCATCACTTCTGCTTAGTTATTAAGCTAGTTTCAGGCTTTTAAGATTTATTAAATCATGGATAGGTAGGTTTTGTTTGATAGGTTTATCCTTTTAAATAAGGACAGGTTTCTGTAGGCATGGTAATGACAACACAGGCATTCTTGTCTTAGCCAAGGCCAGGCATTGGCATGTTGTTTCATCTTTGTCTTTTTAAGACCTAGAAGGTTTTGGAAGAGAAGCTGGAAAATTTCCTTTTTGAAAGATTTATGCAGTGTTGGAGCCAAATAGTCTTTCAGGGAAGAATCTCCTATAAGGGAGGCTTGTGCAACCACTGCCCATAATAATGAGCATGCTCCTTGACATTTCACACTAGCTCGCAGTTCACTTCCACTTAGTACAGCAAGACTTTCAGAAACAATCATTTCTGTAACGTACTACCTCTAGGACCAAAGTAGCAAAAATTATTTTTAATGGCACAAATGTGGAAAATCTCTCACAATTTTCTGCCCTTCCAAAGCCATGATGTGCAATCTTATACTAATGCTTTCATGTGCTGGACTGGGAGAGTGGCAAGAACAGCATCTTCTGGATGACAGAATCTCCTTCTTCATCATTTTAATAGGGATTTTGTGTCTTCATCATTACAAGTACCAAGCACCTTCTGTGCTCTCTAAGCAAGCACCAGGCAGCACCGCCAGGGTTTTAGCCACTATTCTTCTGCAGAATATATATATTTTAAAAATTTCTTCTGGGATGATGCTTCAGAGCATATTTTTTGGTTGGCTGGTATTTGATTCAGGTTTTCTTGGTATTCAGCTGCCACCAATATGAATCCTGGAATGCTTGTGTTTAGCTTTTCCACCCTGTGGTGTTTTATACCTCCATACTGTTGATCCTGCCTCACCTTGGAAGGCACACAGGCTTTTCTGTTGGCAGATGTGCTTGTACAGGACCGATCTGGATGAAAAGAAACCTCTTGCTTCTTACGTACTAACTCAGTTTTAATCCAGCTGCCTTCCCCAGCCTGCCCTACCACAGCACAGGGTAAGAGTCGCTCCAGTTTTGAAAACAGGTGATGGATATGGAGTGTTGGTAGTCTCCGGTGGGGGGAAGTATTTGTCTTTCTGCTTGTGGAACCCAGCACCTTCTCCTTGTCCTCAGAAGCAGAAGCCAAAGCTGACTTTTTGGCTCTTCCACTTTTTGGATGTGGTTGCTGTAAAGAGCGTCAGAAAGGGAGCCCAGAGGATTTGACCAGGGTCCAACAATGTCTGTTTGGTTACATTCCTCTTTTCTTCCCTAATTTTGGTCCACTAAAATGGTGAGGGGCTATTGCCCCTCACCCCCTGACCTAAAACACTTCCTAGTAGTGATTATCCACAGCTACTGGTGCTATGTTCAGAATAGCTACAGTCATTTAGCTTGGCATAAATGAGGCTCAATCATTGAAGGAAATGCTAAGCACTAGAGATGGTGCTTGTCAGCAACCTTACTGTGAAGCTCCAGTGAATATTCATGAGAAAACAAAGCAAAGTGTTGCTTACTCAAGAGGAGAACAACTGTGAAAATCTGAGGGGAGGTGTTTATTCCTACATAAAGTCTGCCCTGAGCTTGCCTCCAGACAGGTGTTATAAGCTGTCATATAGTTGAGGAATGTGATATTTCTTTTCTTTTCTGATAGACAGCCCATGCTTACAGACCTCCTAGAAGATAAACAGAAATGTGAAGGCTTCTTGTCAAAGGTCATTTACACCTCAAACAACACCTTAGTGGTGTTCAGAGCATCTGATACAGTATTGGGAGTCAGAAGAGGACTTAAGAAGAATATCCTAAAGAAATACCACAGCATACTTGTTCTGTATATGGTGTCCACTTGGCACTCCTGGCTGATCTTACATTGCTGTTCTTGCATTTCTGGGAAGACTGGACAAATGCTGTTTCTGGGATAGTGACCTTTCTTACTTTGACCAAAGGTGGTTTTGTTTGTTTGTTTGATGTTTGCTTTTTTGTGGGTTTTTAATTATTATTATTTTTATTGTGCCAGTATCTTGTTCTGAAGTGCTTTAGATAGGTCCATCATTAAATATACAAAACTAGGATACTTTTCTCATTACTTTCATGTTTATTCATCTTGAATTTCTCATCTCCTTTTACTGCCAAGTCATTCAGTCTCCTGAGGTCCTGCAGTTCTTCAAATCTGACCCTTCTCTTTACTATTCTGGAAAGCATATTTTTGTTACTGGACTATCACTTTGTTATTCATGTCATCTTCCAGGTGACTTTCTCATACAGGTTCCAGTACAGACCACTACTGTGGAACTTGGTGATGGTTAACAGGGAACCAGGTATGGCCCCTATCTTAGGTATTTACATGGGTTCATCTCTGTCATGTGTGTAAGACTACATCTTTCCTCAGTCTTCCCTCCTGACATCCTGAATGGCTTTTGGGATTTTCATGTGTTTTCATGCTTAAATTCTGGGTTAATTTCCATGTGCTTTTAGATATTCCCCTTCACAGCAGCCTTAAGTCCAAATCCTTAGTTGGATTTTCTCCATAGTACATGGCCTGGTATGGCGAATGCTTTCTTTGCATCATCTTTCCATACATTCATTCCTCATTCTGGTGCACCTGGACTTAGAGAACTTTTGATTCAGTATTTGATACAGTCTTGATGATGTGCTTTCCTGTGGCAGTATGGGCTTTTATTTAATGCAGGAAACAATGCTTGTCTGATAATTGTCCTTTTGTGTACAGTTTTTCTGCCCTCTGTAATGACAAGACTCCTTTGGAGACTCAGGCCTGTACAGAAACTTCTTTTTATCAGCATTCTTCAGTCTTTAGTTCCTAGCTAGTCTTTTCTGATTATTAATTATACTTAGCCTTTTTGATGATCACCAGGTTTACTAGAAGAGTAAGAGCAGTTCATATCTTTTCATTCAACCTTTCTGTTCCAACAAGCATGATCAGCTGGATCTCATCCTTTGACCATGGTGAGTATTGCAAATCCATTATCTTTTTTTATGAATAGGATTCATATAGTTAGGTGTATATCTTGATGCTTAGTGATGTTTGTACAAAAGTTAGTAAGATATAATCTGTATATCCAAGGTCCTAAGAGGACCTTGCATATATTAGTAGCTTCTAAATGTTAGCTGTGAAGGATCTGTCACTTTTCGTGCATCTTTTGGATACAGTCCCATGACTTGAGGATTGTGCTAGCAGCATGAATGGTGTCCCTGTAACATTGCATTAAGTTGTTTTGAGGCACAAGCTTCCACGGCAGATGCCCTGAATTTATGACATTTCCCTTCAAAGTTACATTGCTTGCACTTAATCCTTTGTGACACAAGGGGTGTTTAATTAACTGCTTGTTAATTGCCAAGAGTGGAATTTTTAAGACTTTCAAATATATAATACTGCTATTTCCTCAAGCTTTGTTACTTATCCAGTTTCCACAATTGGTCTTCCATTGACATCAGTCAAAAACCTGGTTCTGTTCCTGGCAAAGCTGGCATGCTATCTATTTTGGTTTTATATACTTTTCAGTAGTCATGCCCTGGACTGGTTAATTCTCAGACTGAGTACAGACATAAAATGTCTTATCTCAATGGCATTTCTCTGTGCAAATTTTTGATAGCTTTTTTTTTCCTCTAAACACTGAGACCATGCCTGGGACAGTCTCCTGAATACTATCTCTGCAAAGCCTACATCTCTTCATGGTCTTATTCTCAGTGCTGCATTATCAGATAGCCTTTTTCACGATTTGTCAGCTTCCTAGCTGACCATTTTTGGTCTTCCATCTTAATTAGCTTCATTATTGTGCTAACAATGGGACATGGCTGTATCTTTTGTGTCTGCCTTACATCCCAACCCTTCCATGATAGAAAAGCTCTTGCACCAGGGTAGAAATCCAAGAGCAATCAAGCCATCTCCCACAGCAGCAGCAGGATTGTGTAAATAAAAACCAGACACTTTGCAATAGTATCAGTAACCATGTAAATTTATATTCAACTGGAATAATGCCCAGGAACTCTTCTTCTCTGTCAAATTGAATTATTATACTGCTTGTAAAACAGTAACATTTTTATTTTGTCAACAAGGTTTTGAAGATAGAATAAAATGTTTGTGGGCCCTATAAAGATCTAATGTTTAGATTACTAGGTTTCTGCAAATATAAAATACATAATTTTTAGTGAATATTTTACAAATGCATTTATAACCCCAGTTATAAGAGTAATGAAATATCTGTAAAAACCAACCCAGAACCCTGAAGTAATTTTTTAGAAAACATGGAATTAAGTAATGCATGTTTTATGGGATTAGACACACGTTTTGCTATAGACCTTTGACATCTATATGCACCAGATTGGCTTCATTTTAGTTTTTACATGGTAGCCACTGGAACTATTCTTTGTAATATGATTTTCGTAAAAACGGAATTTGTCCTGCTTCTGTAAATCCACAATGGACTTCAATAATGGGAAAAAGTCTAGGGAGACCTTTGTGTAGCACAGCCTTCTGGGAGATCAGGAAAGATAATCCCTTGTTCCTCTGAGTCCAGCCCTGGTTGAGCAGGGTTTTTTTGCTGTCAGTTAAAACCAGAAAGTCCTTTTTTTTTTGTAACATGCTGCAAGTGAAGCAAGAATAGAATGGTGTTGCCATTTAAAACCCAAACTTCTACCCCTTTCTGATCTCATGCAGGATCTGAGCAACTGTCTAGCTACAGCAATTATTAAAAGTTCTCTACTGTTCATGCTACGGATTTTGTGCTCTTGAGATGTCCTCAGTGTTCTCAGAGGCTTGTGTTCTGCCTTTCTAAGGAAGTTGTATATAGGAGGTATAGAGGAGACATATAGTTGTAACCTGCCCATTTCAGTGAAGTTGGTTATGAACTTGAGGCTTGAGGTGCAAACTCTTAGAAATTGTCTTCTATGGCAATAAAATATCAGATTAATATTTTAGTATTAGATACCATCAATTATATATATATATAAAATATACCATCAGTTAATTATATATGCATTAACTTTTTAAATTTTCTATTAGTTCATTATTCTGTTTATAATTTTCACAATTTTATGATATAGCTGTTTTCTTTCTTAAGTGGAGATATTTCTTTGTAAAGTCATGTCACATATGNTTAGACACACATTTTGCTATAGACCTTTGACATCTATATGCACCAGATTGGCTTCATTTTAGTTTTTACATGGTAGCCACTGGAACTATTCTTTGTAATATGATTTTCGTAAAAACGGAATTTGTCCTGCTTCTGTAAATCCACAATGGACTTCAATAATGGGAAAAAGTCTAGGGAGACCTTTGTGTAGCACAGCCTTCTGGGAGATCAGGAAAGATAATCCCTTGTTCCTCTGAGTCCAGCCCTGGTTGAGCAGGGTTTTTTTGCTGTCAGTTAAAACCAGAAAGTCCTTTTTTTTTTGTAACATGCTGCAAGTGAAGCAAGAATAGAATGGTGTTGCCATTTAAAACCCAAACTTCTACCCCTTTCTGATCTCATGCAGGATCTGAGCAACTGTCTAGCTACAGCAATTATTAAAAGTTCTCTACTGTTCATGCTACGGATTTTGTGCTCTTGAGATGTCCTCAGTGTTCTCAGAGGCTTGTGTTCTGCCTTTCTAAGGAAGTTGTATATAGGAGGTATAGAGGAGACATATAGTTGTAACCTGCCCATTTCAGTGAAGTTGGTTATGAACTTGAGGCTTGAGGTGCAAACTCTTAGAAATTGTCTTCTATGGCAATAAAATATCAGATTAATATTTTAGTATTAGATACCATCAATTATATATATATATAAAATATACCATCAGTTAATTATATATGCATTAACTTTTTAAATTTTCTATTAGTTCATTATTCTGTTTATAATTTTCACAATTTTATGATATAGCTGTTTTCTTTCTTAAGTGGAGATATTTCTTTGTAAAGTCATGTCACATATGATGCTAATCTAGTTTGCTTCAATTAGACTTAACTAGACAGAAAATTTGCCACATACTTCCAGATATTATAATATTAATGCAAATATTTCATTCAGACTGCATAAAAAGAAAAAAAACACTAAAGTCAGCTGAAGAAGTTAAGAAGCCCTTGTTTGTTACTGCATTTTGAATCATTTCATTAAAATTAGCTCTTCTGCCTGCAAAAGACTTTTCTCTGAGACAAAGATCATGGAACAAAAGTTGCATCAGCATTGCCAAAAGTGAAGAAGAGAAGTCTGTTGCTTCTTCAAAAGTACTTTTGTCTTTATAGGGAAGAAGGGGACATAAGAAAAACTATAAACCAAAAATACTGTTTGTTTACATCCAACATCAGAACTGGTACCATATTTTGATATAAAAAATGAAGTACTTGAGCAATTACAGACCACAGTCCATCCCATTTATCCAGTAGCTAAAACCGTAAGGAAACAGTACGTGTTCAGCAAAGAGCCTGAGAAGTTTTAGGAATGCACGTGCTGTCTGTGCCACATACAAAACTAAGTCTGCAGGACATCAGTGAAGTGACCCATAGGGAATTGGCACATCCCCTGGTAGTATTTGCAGACACTTAATCACACATGCTATGACTTTGCTTTTCTATATCAGGTACACAATAATACAAAAAAACTCTGCTGGCTGTATGTTTTGGGGAAAGCAGCAGGAAGGAAAAAATATCTGCTAGCATATCGTATGTAATTAAATGAGTATGAGAATTAAAACACAGCATTGTGTTGTGTTTCTAGCTGGTGGCTTCTACTAATTATCGTGGTTTGCAAATCATATTTTGATTTAATGCTTACTACTGCTACAGGGAAGAAGGTAAATAACAATCATGCTTCTCATAAATGAAGAATAAATTGCATTAGTCCAAGAGGAAATGGCCTTAAGTTGCCCCAAGGGAGTTTTTTGCTGAGTATTAGGAAAAATTTCTTCCCCAAAAGTATTGTCAAGGCCTGACCCAGGCTGCCCAGGGCGATGATGGAGTCTCCCTCCCTGAAAGTACTCAAAAGACATGGTGCTGAGGGATACAGTTTAGTGGTGACCTGGCAGTGCTGGGTTAGCAGTTGGACTACATGATCTTAAAGGTATTTTTCCAGCCTAACTATTTCTAACCTAACTAGTTCTATGACTCTAAGTAAATCTGATATCAGAAGCTATGTATCTGATAAATTAAAAAAACAGTCACAGCATCTTTGTCGCTGCTTTTTAAGAAATTATATAAGCTCTACCACTTCAGGCTCTGGACTAGTCTGCTTTCTGTACTCACTAGATCCTGGGTGTTTCTGTGCTGTACTGTAGTCTATGATAGAGAGACACTGAAGAGTTTGTACACATCAGAATAAAATAAAGGGCTTGCTCTTTACACGGTACTTTATCAGGAGCTCTTACAGAAAGAGGAATTGCATGCTTGCAAAAGTTGATAAAGCTATGATTATTATTTACACTGTGGTGGGCATGATAAATTAAAACCACCATCTGCTTTGTGAGTTTAATATATGATTCTTTTTTCAGTTTTTAACATCTTTGAATTGCACAAGGAATGATCAGATCAGAGTGTTATCTCCAGTTCATAGAAATATTTTTGTCTTCTCAATCCACAAAATTTACATTGTGTATTTGTGTTTAGAATGAAACAAATTTGATCTAAAACTTTATTTTGACTTCAGATTTGGAGCAGAACTTGAATTGCTGAAAACCATATGGTTCATGTCAGCACTATGAAATAAATAGAATGGAAGAACAAATCCTATCCTTCTCGTAATTATTCGGTTAGGTTGAATAAAAGAAAATCTTAGTTTTGCTTTAAAATTTTTAATAGTGGTTATAGTGAAGCACCTATTCTGAAAGTGGAAGATTACATGTGACAGATCTTCTAAGCAAAGTAAATCACTTTTGCTGAAGTCAAGCTTAAGCTACGTAGATTTCTGAGTTCTGGAAAAAAAAGTGTTTTAATCATTGCAAGTAATAAATGAGAAGAGAAGGACAGATATGCAAAAGGGTTGGTCTAATTGCGCAAAGTTGAAGCCCTGCATTTTGTCAGCATGTCACAAACCAGCTGCAATTTGATGTGTTGGGTTCGGCATTCACCATGACAGTTCTGGAGCTGATGATAAAGTTTGGATAGTCTTTGCATGTGTCATTGTGTAAAATCTCTGTCACACTAGATAAGCAAAAATAATGAGCTGATTGAGGAGTGTGTGGGGATACATGCCACAGTTTGCAGTTCCAGAGACTTTCACTCTTTTGGGCATTTTAGGACTCGCATGTTGCTATTGTACTGAAGCGTATGATTCCAATTTTTAATATGGGGGGGGGTATTTTTATATTTATGTATAAAGAGAGAAGTATAATGTGTTTAAAAAGATCAGTGCTGTTTCTCTTCTAGTTATGAATATACTTGAAAATGTGTATTTTAATTTTAAGACTCTTTGGGGGATGTATTGATTAGTCATTGAGTCTGTTCAACTTACTGAAAAATTCAGATTTGTTTTAGTCATAACCGCTGCATTAGTTTCAGAAACCAACCCATTGGGTAAAGGGGATGCATGCAAGATGAAGTAGTGGGAAAACGTATTTTATAACAGTCTGTGAATGCACCATAATCCATGTTTCATCTCTTCCATAGTAATTGGTCACAGTTTGAGTTTTGGGGGTTTTTCCTTTTGCAAACACATACTTGGAAAGCCAATTATTCTTTCATAAAGTAGACTGAGCAACAAAAAATATTTGAAGATAGGCGCTCTGAAAAGAATGGAAATACACTTCTGTGTGAACCGTCAAGTTGTCTGGAGAGCCTCGTGCAAGGCCGAGACGACCACTGGCTGGAAGGATGCTGGTTACCGTGAAGGCAGAGCCTGGGCAGCACCCACTGCCGTGCTCCTGCTCCGCTCTTGAACACAGGGAGCATTAACAGTGTCTATCTTCCTGCCTGTGCATTCACTCATCAAAGAAGTAATTTAATATCAGGTATGGCAAAAATTATTACTACAAGGAAGAGAAGAGCATAGCTTGCAGAGAGGACCTGGAGGAGGGGAGCCGTGCATATTCATATCTGTATTTCTTTGCGAGAGTTGGGACAAATTCTTTTTACTGTTTACATGAAAGGAGGAGTGATTTAAGAAGAAAGGCAATATGCTGGTAGTCAGGAGACCGCTGTTTTTTCCGAGACTTACAGAATGACATTTAGTGAGTAATCTTGTCTATTCCCCTCTAAACGTAAAATGAGAATAACAGTATTTCCATATGGCATAGGGATGCTGTGAGATTTAAAAAGTGAAATGCTAAAATGATAGGGGATAAACAAGGTAGAACTGATTAGCACAAAGTACACAAATACTTCGGTAGTTGAGAAGAGGTGGGATTATGGCCTCATATATTTCTGAAGTGTCTAGTTTTGGAAAGCTGGAAAGCTTTCTGAAAGCAAAGTTCAACTTCTGCGAATATAAGAGCATTGAGTTTGAGCCATATTGCTGGAAGCAACAGATACTGGAGTGGTTTATGAAACTTTTTAATGTCATCTATGGTGGAATTCCATTTTAAGATAACGCTCAGGTGGACCAATACTTGGATCCCACCAGTATTGTGATGATGATAGAAACAAACACAAAAAATACAGTGTCCTGTTGTCTGATTGAAAATGGGTGGGAAAGTAATAAATGCATAACTCTAAACCCATGTTTCTTGCATTACTGGAAATAAGTTAGCAAGAGAAAAAAACTTTTTTATTTTTCTTAAGTGCATCAACGATGCCTGTATTTTAAGCCTGGGCAATTGTCTCCTCTGTTGGTCAGGTCACATATAATAAATAACAGTTTTCTCCCCAGGAGATTTTGATATTGAAAAGATGTAATAAAGGGTTGAAAAAAAGAAATGGACAGCTAGAAAGAAAGACAGGCTGAGGTAATGATTACATGAGTGTGCATTTGTCATAGTCAGTTTGCAGTCAGCGTTCACAGACATGAAGAGTTTTATTTTCTAGTTTTGCTGAAACTATAATATGAGGCAAGTAACGTTAGTGAGTGCTGTACCATGTGTTTGAGTACTTTGCAGGAGTGCAGGCTTGCTGATGGCATCAGGTGGTGACAGCGATTCCTCTGTTAGGAGGGAAGAAGGTGAAGAAAACAGCTTAATGTCCTTTAATATAAGAAACATTTTTTTTCTTCTTTCCTTAGCAACCCTAAAAAAGGGGGCTATCTCATCCAGTAAGGTGCATGATATGGTTTTGTTTCAGAGATATTACGTGGAACAATCAGATACATACTTGCTAACTGTGCAGGTTATATTTTTTACAACTGAAGATGTTTTTTAATTTTCTAGTATTCACTAAATTGTAATTCTCAAGCTGGATTAAATTGAGCTACATATGCAGATTTTAATTATATTATAAACAAGTTCTGTAATAAAATTTATTTTCGGAATTTTTTTTTTTTTGAAAGTGCAATGTGTTCTCCTTTTCCTCTATATGTGTGAGATTAAGATAGAGACTTTTGTACCCAATATGAATACATCTATATATCAGAATGAAATACCCTATGATCAGTATTACCTTCTGATGAAAATTGAATGTAATAATGCCCTTTGGGGAGAAGAAACTGATTTATAGCACTAGGTCATGTAATGTACTGCATATTCTTATTGTCTAGACCATGTATGGCTAGCAGAAATTATAGTGGGCTCTAACTGAAATTAGCCTACAAAATTATCACCTGCATTTTACCTGCAAGAAACTACAGCCCACTCCAGGTCTTGTGAACATGTGTTGTCTGAAAAATGTTACCTTCTACAAAACATGTGCAATATGAATTTCCTTTGTTCGCTAACCCTGTCTTTAAGAGCTGACAAAGATAACTTACTTCAACTTTATCCCCCCAAAAGACTTCCTCAAAGCACCGTTGCCTACCTCTGGTATTAAACTGTTCAAAAATACCCTGGAAGTCATTTTCCTTGAATACTTTGTATTGCAGAAGTATCTCCATTGACACATCTTTAAAACTGTAATAATGTACTGCTTGGCGTCTTTATGGGAAAATGTTTAAGTGACCTTATTTTTGTGTGCTGATGGTTTATGAAGTTCATAGTAGGTGCAGCAGGCAGTCCTGGGAAGGTGGAAGGTTGTACACTTTTGCCTTTGATGAAAGGTGGCTAAAGGAGGCAAGTGTTACAGCCTAATGTAGCCACGCCGTTTTCCTTGCGGCAGTTCTCTTAGTCCATGTGCTTGATGGGATGCCTATTGCGGCTGAATTATGCTTTAATTTTAACAGTGGATGACTTAACTGCTTTGAAGTAAATAACTGGGTTTGATTTACAGTCTCAGCAGATTTATAAGAAGCTTTTGAATGTGCAGTTAAAGAAAAAAAGGGACTGTTATAGCTATGTACCTCTATAAATCTGTCTTTATTGTTCAGAATGTATGCAGGCTACTGGGACCCCATTACAACTTTACAGTCACTGGGCAATGTGTTTGAAACTCAGTAATGCAGAAATTAGAAATGTTACGGTTTTCAACTATTCTTACTTGTTTCTGACATGAGATCGATGTCAGAAAATTCACTCCTTATAAAATCTTAACACTCAGGATTAAAAGATAGGGCCGCTCATAAGGCCTTTATTTCATTGTTTCATACTCTTACCTTACTTATGTGTTGGCATCACAACCAACTCTGGGACTCAAGACCCAGTAACAGAAAATTTCGCTCATTTTACTCATTCAAGAAACTTGATGCATTTTGCATCAGAATCATTCTATAACATGAGTAAAAGGAGAAATATGCTAAAACACTTAGAACTGGATTTTGCTACCATGCTTTAAAGTTCCTGGCAAAGGCATACCTGGGGTTCGCCATCATCACGTTTCTTCTGAATGCTCTGTAAACAGAGGGATTTGTTAGAAGATGAAGACATGATTTTTTGTTGTTATTGTTCTGTAGATCCCTGGGTTCCCAATGGAAGGAAGAAGTTTATTGTTAAACCAGCATTTCTCTCTCAGTACCTGCTCAGTGTTCAACCTCAGCCAAAGTACTACAGCATGTCTGTCTTAATAATGCTCTGTTGCCTGACTTCCATCTCTAGGAACATGCCTCATACTAGCCTAAGAAACTAAGCCGTAAAAACCCTGAAAATGTCTAGTTTTTGTAGAAATAGAAGTGTACAACAGGAGTATTACAAGGCAAGGTGTAAGTAAAACAGGGGCGCCAGCTGGGCTAAGATTCTATTTTAATCTGAGCAGCAAACTTCCATAGCTATATGCTGTACTGTTTAAGAGGCCTCCAAACTCGCTTCTATGACCGTATCTTGCCAGATATTAATTCATAGATGTGAGGGCTGACAGGGATCTTGTAGGCGAGATTGTGTCATGATCTTCATGGAGTCCTTTGAAAGGTATGGACCTGATAATTTTAAAAACTCCAGAATTGTATGAAGTTTCATACTTTGGATCTTTTCTTCTTTGTAAGTGAGCTTCATCCAGTAGAAGGATAAGGTTCTGATTTTAAACAGAAAGAGAAATGCCCATATGGAATAAATGCCTAAATGTTCTGTACCTAGTTGGAAGCTGAATTTTTGAATCTCTGAGTGACTAGATAGACTATGTCTCTGAGAAACTCAGTGTCTGTGAGCTATCAGGATGCTTTCATTAAGTATTCATAATATTTAGATCAGGTTCATATTTTTGAAAACTCTTCATCTTGGAGAAACTGCTGTTGTCTAAATATTCACGTTTATGGGTTTTTAAAGCAGTATCTTGTAATGTCCTGTAGGGTTGGAAGAATACCAACTGTATTTTTGACCATAACCCAATTTATTGAAATATAAATTATGTTACTCAGCAAACGAGGAAAAGCTTTCTTTTTGTTTTGAGGAACTTGAAAGTCTGAATGTTTTAAAGTGCTTATTTAGCACTTTTTTTGTTTTAGGCTTTGCATTATACTTTTTTACAACCAGTATATAAGAAGGCTGATTTAATTAAAAGGAATTAGATACTTGAGGATTAGTCATTTGAAAAAGATAAATGGATAATTTTCATTTGATTTTTCATTTTTAAACTTATGCAACAATCACTCAGGAAATGGCTGTTTAAAAGTTTAGACACCAGCCTGTCTAACTTATTGAATGGTGACATTTTTTAATAAAAATCATATTTTCTTAATGGTATTGCAGATATAATTATGGCAAATTGCTGTCGGTAGAAGGGGCACAGAAAAATCTATCCCAGCTTAACTTTCCTCAGCCACAGTGTCAGTGTAAGGTCGTCTGGGCTCTAATTAGGAACATTACTCTGAGAAGAGGGCACAGCAAAGGCAGTGCTTCTACAAGATTTCACAGCCTGTCATTTAAGCATGTTTTAACTACTGTTTACTTGGTCTCATCATTACTGGCTGTTTTAGAAAAAGAAAGACTTGCTACTGTTTGTCTTGTTATTCAAAACTTGTCTCTTTACTCAGGTGGAGGCAAAAAGCCTATCCCCAAGTTGCTTGCTATTCTTAGAATCATAGAATCATAGAATGTTAGTGGTTGGAAGGGACCTCTGGAGATCATCGAGTCCAACCCCCCTGCCGAGCAGGATCATACAATCTAGGGCAGGTTACATAGGAATGCATCCAGACAGGTCTTGAAAGTCTCCAGAGAAGGAGACTCCACAACCTCCCTGGGGAGCCTGTTCCAATGCTCTGTAACCCTCACAGTAAAGAAGTTCCTCCTCATGTTGAGGTGGAACTTCCTGTGCTCTAGCTTGTATCCATTGCCCCTTGTCCTGTCGCAGGGCACAAGTGAAAAGAGGTTGCGCCTTTCTTCCTGACACCCAGCCCGCATATATTTATACACATTAATTAGATTCCCTCTCAGTCTTCTCTTCTCCAGACTAAAAAGCCTGAGGTCTCTCAACCTTTCCTCATAAGGCAGGTGTTCCAGTCCCCTAATCATCCTTGTAGCCTTCCACTGGACTCTCTCAAGTAGATCTCTGTCCCTCTTGAACTGGGGAGCCCAGAACTGAATGCAGTACTCCAGGTGAGGTCTCACTAGGGCAGAGTAGAGGGGGGAGGAGGACCTCCCTCCACCTGCTGGACACACTCTTCTGAATGCACCCCAGGATACCATTGGCTTTCTTGGCCACAAGGGCACATTGCTGTCCCATGGACAACTTGCTGTCCACCAGGACTCCAAGGTCCTTCTCCATGGAGCTGCTCTCTAGCAGATCACCTCCCAGTCTGTACTGGTGCATTTTGTTGCTCCTTCCCAGGTGCAGGACTCTGCACTTATTCTTGTTGAGCCTCATTAGGTTCCTCTTTGCCCAGCTCTCCAGTCTGTCCAAATCCTGCTGAATGAAAGGAAGCCCCAAAGGCAAACAGTTACTGACCTAACAGGTTGTAGAGTGAGCAGGTCTGAACAAGCCTAGGAGAGATCAGCATGTCTGTTGTCCTGGCCTCTGGGGGAAGGCAGACCAGAAGGTGACCCTCTCTGGCAGGAGGCACTTGAGTAGTGCTACCTTTGCACTCCTGTATTGCACTACCATTGGGACCTATCCTGACATCTTCCATGTGTGAGGATGCTCATTACAGAAATGTTAAGCTCATGAAAGTTTTATTACAACCATCCTTTCCTGCTTCTCCAAAGCATTTATTCCCTTAGCATATGGCCAACCATCCAAACAACCGTTGCGCAATCCTCAGAACTGCCTTGCTTGTATAATAGAATAAATTAAACAAGTGACTCTTAGCAGACCTGACTACCTGTGACAACGCTCAGCTGCTCTGTGGAAAGTGGGAAGATTTCATAAAATAAACACTTGTTGTTTTGATGCAGTAGGAGTAGCACTTCCCTCCCCTCAACTGTGGTTTTTAGGCTGCATGGTACTTGCCCACTCCTGCTCTTTTATTGAAGCTACAATAACGACTTTTTAAACCTCTTCTCATCTCATCTCCCCCAGGAAAACCCAGAATACAGCACAAAATGCCTTTGTGCTATACATTATGGAAGAAAAATTAGTACTTTTTTGTCTTTCTTTCTTTTTTGAGTAAATCAAAATAAGTCTTCCTTTAAGATCAGGTTTTGCAAAAGAAAAAAAATGTGACAAATATAGAGATTATTTTTAAGCATTTTCAAATATATACATTTATTTGGGGAAAATGCAAGCAAGAATATATAAAAAATATACGTAGTTTAAGAAAAGGTCCACAACCATGCCCAAAGAGAAGGAACAAATCATGGTTCTAATTTCCCAAGTAACTGTCAGTGAATTTGTTGCATCTTGGGTCTTGAGTAGATTTGCAATTTCCTTTAGGCAATGCTCATTGCAGCCATGTTCAGAGCAAGGAAAATTGCGAGTATATAAGGGAATAAAAGCTAAGATCTTTCCTTAAAATAGAGAGAGGTGCTCTATCTCTTTCATTATGAATCAGAAGCATATGGAGAGTGCAATGAGCATCTTTAATTTTAATTACATTTCTTCCAAAATAATTCCCCAGTTCACTCAGAAGTTTCTAAAAAAGACTCCAGCTCCTGTGAGTTCCACTGAGCAGTTTGCTTAGATCATTTCTCTCATTCAAAACAAGAGATGCTTTTACTGAGGTGTGTTGATGGAGAAAGCTTACTCATTTTTCTGTTTCTTCAACATCTGGAAAAAATGAAATCTGTTAGCATAATATTGATTTTAATAGGCAGTACGTGTGCTGAATCCTCAGTTACAACAGTAGTATAAATACAAGACTATGGTGCAGCTTTTCTCCCTCTTCTGTTAACTGAAGTCTTCTTGTGC
Source organism: Eurystomus gularis (assembly GCA_013400335.1). Taxonomy (NCBI): domain Eukaryota; kingdom Metazoa; phylum Chordata; class Aves; order Coraciiformes; family Coraciidae; genus Eurystomus; species Eurystomus gularis. Next base: position 92,071 of record VZZY01007877.1, read on the forward strand.
AAGTCTTGATTTGAAATGGAAATAAATATAGTGATGAATATAATGCAAGATACAAGTTTGAAAATGGAAGAAGACAGTCATTCACTATGGCTCTGATTTTCATAAACTATATTTTGGCCATGAGACATGTATTTCCAGTACCCTTTGAAGATTTAGCCACCCTCATATAAAATAGCTATTTTCTCTAAAGGTATAATAATATTTGTGTGTTTTTTAAAAAAATAGAAAAAGTATACTTCTAGCCACATTTTTTCTACTGCCCATGGCCTACATAATGTCATTAACTAGAGTAGAATTTAGACTATATGATGTCTTAACTGTTCTTTATGAAGTCCTTAAGAGGAAATCCTAGTTTTTAGAAAGTAATAAAGGAAGGATGATCACATTTGACAGAAATGCTCCAAGGAAACTGTTATTAAAATAGGAAGACCCATCAAAAATATATACAAGATTGTTCAGAATAAATGTGTGTTTTCAAGGAGAGACATTTCTTTTCAGAGAATTCTGAAACTGTGTGAATGACATAAAAAAAAGATTAATTACTTTAAAGAGGCGAGTGGACCAGACATCTGTATATATTGGATTTTAATATAAGAGTCCAGAAATAGGCATGAAATGAATTCAGGAACTTCTTGAGTACAAGAAGTTATATATATATATTTGAAGTCCCCAGTGCAACCAAAACCTTATCTCTATGGTATACAGTGCATTCAACTTGTGTGATAACTAGAGAGCCATTCAAAGCAGCTTAGTGCATGGCTGCCAGCAAAAGCATAGAGATTAAAAGTTTGATTCATAAAAACTGTTATCTGCCAGCTAAGTGGATTTTTCATATATAGAATATATATGAAAATAGAATATAATTTTATAGGGGAGTGGACTTGGATAATTCTTTATAAACTTCTTCTCTTGTGAGAAACGGGATGTGTCCAGTTCACTGCAGAGCACATGGTACAAAGCAGACAAAACCCAAACTGGATCAATGGTATATACAATACACAACCTGTTTGTGACTTCTAAATGCAAATGCTACTGTGCGTTGAGTATCCACGTTAAGTACTAGATTACAGTGATGGACTACCCCTCAAGGTCTATTTTTGAAAAGAGCATTCTTTCCAAAGTGGGAGATCTCTCTTCCATTTTGTGCAATTGACCTCTGAAGGAAAAAATGTGAATTAATGGGCTGCTTTATCTGGAAACTGTGATTAAGTCTTTAAGCATAGCATGCTTTGTAATGAACAGCTTTGCAAGGAATGGGGTTGTAATGAGCCAAAGTCTCTCCAATAGCCTGTGCTGCTGGTCCTGTCATGCCCTTTCCAGAGACAACCTGCTGGGGAAGGGAAATAAGGTAAATAGGTGTTAAGAGCTACCAATGCTTTTTGAAGTCTTTGACACAAAGGTTATGGTGTGAAGTTGTTTCTGGTTGTCCCACTTTCCTGGATTCCTGAGCAACCTCGGTTGTAGCTATTTGATGCAAACGGTTATCCCTAATATCACCTTTGACTAATTATCCTTGTTTTCCATATTAAAAAAAAAAAAACCAAAACAACCAAACTTGCTTAGTGCCATTTCTTGTGATAATGCTAATGAATAACTAAGGAAAGAATAGAGCCAGCATTTTATAAATGTGAGCATTGTCACATTAACAGATCTAATAAGCTGTGTGTGACATGCCTTTCAGGTATATATCAGATTTCTGTGAAATAGGTACTTTTCCCACACGTTAAGAAGAAAACAGCCCCTGCTGCAGCGGGCTGCTACTTAAGCTTGTTCCTTTTCACCCAGTCCCAATGTATAGCAATCTTCCAGAGCTCTCATTGCAGGAATTTAGTTACTAGGTTTATTTCTACAAATATTTAAAAGTGAATCCCTTCTGTAACTTTCATCCTTCATAAATAATATGAATCTTCAATTTTCAAAAGTCTCGTTGCATCAGTGAGCCATAAACCTTTAATTCCATGAATCCAACTTCTGAAAATGGAAAGCAGGCAGATTGAAAATGCTGAAACTATTACTGATTTCCAGAGGGACAGAGTTTTTTTGTGGTATTTTTAAAAGCACATCCTATATTTTGTTTGGACAAGGGAAAAAAACCAAACCCTTTTCTTCTCTGTTGTCTAAAGCAGATTAGTTCTCGTATATGCCTCGTAATGCACCTGACATTGGCCTCTTCTGGAGGTTGAATACTGGACTAAATGGAGCATTTATTTATTCTGGCTCAGCATATCTTTATAATAGGAGCTATCAGAAGGGAAGAGACATAATACTTGCTTTGAATTAAAAGGAAAATGAATAGCGGAAGGGGAGAAATCTGAGATAGAGGAGGCAGCAGTGAACTGTGTAATGGGATGGCTGAGCTGGAATACAGCTATTAGCTATTCCTGATATTTTATTGAGTAAATCTGGCTTACGTTACCTGCGCTTCGAAGGACAATGCATGAGACTCCATGTCTGGTTTAAGTATTTAGCAAATGCATGACTCAGAAGCCCTCAGTTATTTTCAAAACCTTAATGACTAAATTTTTTTTCTGAATCAAGTTTACTTTATATTGTCCAGTGCAGCATGTATGTGATGGTAGCAACAGGTTCTTGTTGGGAGTGTGATAAAAACCCTGAGAAATTCAACTTCTGAAGGATGACAGAAATACAGAAAACTGAAAGTAACCAAAAGAAAACCTACTATCTGAAACGATATTTTATTACATCTGGCTTCTCTCATAATGACCGAACTGCAACTTATTTTAGCACTATTTTGAATCCATTGTAATGTAATATATATATATATTTTTAAATAA
>VZZY01007880.1:3205-13469 GCA_013400335.1 Eurystomus gularis
CGCTCCCCCCCCCCCCCAAACTGATTTTTATCACCACGCAAGCAACAAAATCACTGCTCTCAGCAAAGCCGCGGCGGTGAGCACCCCCAACACCCCGTGCTGCTCACGAACCCGTTTCACCTCCGCGGGGGTCACACCAAATTCCCAGCCCCTGCTCCGTTTGTGCCGCACACCCCAGTTAACACCAGTTTCCACCAGCATTATGTCATCTCCTCGGAGCAGGCCACATGCGCTGGCTGTTCCCCACAAAGCGCACGGGCTCCGGTTGTGGGGTTTTTTGTGTGTGTTTTCCTTCCCATTTCTCTTCTAAAAAAGTGGTTTCTCATTTTATTCTTGGAGAAGAGAGGAAAATAAGCAGCTTCTATCAACACGCCACATCCTGCGGATGCCGACGGCGAGCACCGAGCGCGGCCCCCCCCCTCAGAGCATCTCGGCCTCGGGGGTTTCTATCTGCTGGAAAATCAAAGGAGCCCGTGGCCGTTTGTGGCTCTTCTTAGTGATGGAGAAACTGAGGCATGGGAAGGTGAAGAGCAGCCAAGACAAAAAAATATTCCCGCAAGATCTGAAGGGAAGTCGGGAGCCGACTCGGGCTCGTTTCTGCCTTCCCCCTCTCGACGGCCGCCTTCTCTCCAAGGATTCGCTATTAATAACTCGGCGTTTATAATCAAACCCTCCCTCTGCTCCCGAGCTCATCCAGCCGCACTAAACCCTCCCCGGGCAATAACTTCCCAAGACTCGGCCGTCAGCAGAAAGGCCAAACCTTCCGTGGCTGGAGCATCATCTCCTGGCCCACCGAGGACAAGCTCCAGCCCGGGCTGATCTCTCACCGCTGGCAAATTGCAGAACTTTGGTCTTCTCTCCGTCCAGCCCTCGCAAGAGTCATTTCCTGTCTCCTGCTCAAGAAATTCCCAAGCAGCGGCGGCGGCACCAGCAGCCGGCTCCGAGGTGTAGGATGACCAAGTTTTTCATCGCGGCGCTCCTGGTTCTTTATCTTCTCCCAGGTAACCGCGTTTCCCCGGGTTTGTGCCTTGCGATGGAATTGAATTTTGCGCCGTGAAGCGCCGGGCAAGGCTCATTTCTGCGCTTGAGGGACGCGGCGAGGTCCTTGGGGTGGGGTCTGCCAAGGTGGAAGGTCTCAAGGTGTTTGCTTGGAGGTGATGGGGGAAGAAGGGGCAGGGGGTCAGCTGGGGAGAAAAAGAAACAACCGGGGGAAAATGTGAGGGATTAATAAAGTGTGGTAAAGTGTGTGCTTGGAGAAAAGAGGCTGCGCTTGGAGAGAGAGTGTCTGGGCTTGGAGAAGATGGATGGGGCTTGGAGAACAGAGGCTGTGCTTGGAGAAGGTTGTGTTTGGAGACGATTGACAGGGCTTGTAGGATATTGCCTGGGCTTGGAGAAGATTGAATGTGCTCGGAGAACAGAGTCTGTCCTTGGAGAACAGTCTGTGCTTGGAGAATATTGTCTCTATTTGGAGAATATTGTCTGTATTTGGAGAATATTGTCTGTATTTGGAGACTATTAACTGTGCTTGGAGGATATTGTCTGTGCTTGGAGGATATTTCCTGGGCTTGGAGAATATTGTCCGATAATTCAGGTTTTCCACATTGCATTCAAAATCGTTTCCCACGTACAGCTGGGAGCTATTAAGAGAGACAGATACAGGCAATGGGGGAAAGAAAAAAAAACCAACCCACACAGGATTTCCTGAAGTATTTGGTGGGTACTTAGGAGACCAAAGCCTGGGGTTGTTGTGGGAGGAAGCCCACAGGAGGGACGAGCGGCAGCTCAAAGCAGGAACCTGAGGCTGATCGGAGACGAACACACGTGTGATGAGGTCACACTTTTGGGAAGGAAAAACCAAGGGGCTGGAAACCACCGGGTTCCTTGCGGCCACAAAGAGCCTTCCTCCTCCTTCTCCTCCTCCTCCTCCTCCGCACGGGAGGAACCGAGCCAAACACAAAACACCACGCGAAGGGTTAAAAGCCGCCGCAGCCCCAGGGGGGGGTTTCCAGATGGAAGCTCTTTGCGTCAACACAACTCTTATTATTCTTAGCGCGGCTCCAGCACAAATACAACCAGGAATAACTTTCTCAGAAAGCTTCGTGCCTGGGATAACATGTCCCGAGAGCCAAAAAGTCGTTTCAAAGGATGAGCGTGGGAAGGTGGATGGGGGAAGCTCCGGGCTTCGGTCCGAAAAGCTCGGGATGGGGATGGGATGGGGTGGGATGGGATGGGATGGGTCAAGGCATTTTACAGAGCATGTCATGACCCGCAGAGCCTGGACTCCTGCCCTGCCAAACAATCGTTGAGCTGGGTCACTGTTTGCAGGGAATTTCCTAATGATCAGAGTTTTGGGATCTGGATTTCTCGCTCAGCTTGCTGCCCAGTTCCGAGAAACTTGGGGCTGTGTTAGGAAATGGTGGAAAGTTTCAGGGAGGGGTTCTTGGAGCTACGGCTCGTCCTGGGCACAACTAGTGTGACTTATAACAAGATTGTTGTTAATATGACCTTATTACTTGGGTCTAGATGACCATGTATGAGTATCATAGAATCATAGAATGTGAGGGGTTGGAAGGGACCTCTGGAGATCATCGAGTCCAACCCCCCTGTCAAGCAGGACCAGAGAATCCAGGGCAGGTCACACAGGAATGCATCATAGAATCATGACAGTTGGAAAGGACCACCAGGATCGTCAAGTCCAACCTCCAGTAGATATGACTATGAGTATTACATTATTAATATTATACCGTAGAATCATGGAATGGGTTGGGTTGGAAGTGACATTAAAGGCCATCTCGTTCCATGGCAGGGACACCTCCCACTAGAGCAGGTTACTCCAAGCCCCATCCAACCTGGCCTTGAACACCTCCAGGGTTGGGGCATCTACAAATCCTCTGGACAACCTGAACCAGGGTCTTAGAGTGAAGAACTTCTTAATTTCCCATCTAAATCTCCCCCCTTCCAGTCTGAAGCCATCACCCCTCGTCCCATCACAAGCCCTCAGAAAAAGTCCCTCCTTCTATTACTGTAAGAGCATCTTATTATCATACCAGTACGCCAGGACTATAATATTAATATTCCAAATTGCTCTGCTGTATAAAACCCCCAAAAAGAGAAGACACCTTGTACTCAGAAAAGGGAAACGAGCTATTTGATATGACCCTGACAACGTCCCGTGCTTCAAAACCCTACTTCTGCTGACTCGAGCCTAAGGAAACGCGAGTCTCCTCTCGGAGCCTTCAGCAATTTCCCAGCAAAAGGAATTAAAGAAGCTGGGTCGGTGGCTGTGGAGCGGCTCCAAACGCCCGGAGCAGAGCTCTGAGATCTTCCCCCCCCCAAAAAAAAATATAAAAGCAGGGTGTGGGGTGGAGGAACGCGGCCGAGGGCGCAGCCCCACGACCGCATCCCCCCTCTCCGGCACATCTGCACTCAAAATAAAGGAAAAAAAACCAAAACCCACCTGGGACACGAGCCCTGGTCCCATCTGCCACGTGACACCCTCTGCTGTGAAGTCGCTGATGGAATTACGGATGGATCACGGAGTCATGGTTCCCACCAGGGAACAGGGTTCACACGAAGCCCAGAAATCAAGGGAAGCGTCTGTGGGAAGGCGAATCCGGCCAGCTCGGCGCGAGGCTCCGCTGGCGGAGCCGGGCCATGAACGGCTCCTTTCTTGTTCGTTTTTAGGGCGCGCTGAGACCGAAGAAGGAGACGAGAACATAATGAAGTTTTTAAATGACTACGCGACTTACTTTGGTGAGAAATGCCTCCTTTTTTTTCTCTTTTTTTTACCCCATCGTTTTATGCGAGCTGCGTGAGAATTTGGAATAACCGGGGTTGGAAAAGGATGGTGGGAGGTCTCCAGCCTTGGCCAGGCAGGGAGATGAGGCTTTGCCCATGAAAACCAAAGCAAAGCACTGAGAAGCCACTGAATTGAGCCCTCTGCAATTACAACTAACCCCCAAGGGACACTCAGCCCATCCCACCTCCCCGTGCTGCCACCAGCACCCACCTCGGGCCCCTCAGTCTTTAATTTAGGCTAAAAGCCCAAGGCTGAAGGAAACGAAGGCGCTGCCAAGGCCTGAGGTCCTCACAGCTTCGGAGCTTTGCTGAAATACCCGTAGGAACATGGGGCTGAGGGCTGGGGAGATGCTGCTTAGTAGGTGTCCCCGGCCTCCTTCAGTGTCAATGGAGAGAAACTGAATTAAAAGAAGCTTTTGGAGCCCATCAAAGCACTTAGGTCTGAACCCCACCAGGAACCTTTGATACAAATGGAAATGACCTGCAGGAAATAGATTATTGAATGGGTCTGACCACGATAAGGACAGAATCGCATAATTGTTCCGGTTGGAACAGATTTTTAAGGTCCTTGTGTCCACCCGTTCTCCATCCCTGCCAGGGCACCACGAACCCCTGGCCCTCAGCACCACATCTCCACGGCTTGGAAACCCCTCCAGGGATGGGGACTCCACCACTGCCCTGCCCAGCCTGGCACAGCCCTTCCCACCAAGAAATTCTTCCTTGTGTCCAACCTCAACCTCCCCTGGGGCAACTTGAGGCCGGTTCCTCTCATCCCATCACTTGGAGACAAGAGATCTCAGCCCTCCCTGGCTCCAAGCTCCTGTCAGGGAGTTGTGCAGAGCCAGAAGGTCTCCCCTGAGCCTCCTTTGCTCCAGGCTCAACCCCCCCAGCTCCCTCAGCTGCTCCTCACCACACTCCTGCTCTAGACCCTTCCCCAGCTCCGTTGCCCTTCTCTGGCCACGCTCTGGAGAAGCGATGCTTTGGTGTAAAACATGAAACAAGATTCAAAGTAGAGTTTAAAAGCATCTTTCTGAAGCTGTTCTGGCCGTGGTGGGTCTCGTTACCATCTCAAATCACGTCTTGCCTGGTTGTACGGACTCATCAGGGCGATGCTTTCATTCCAGGTGATTACTTATACTCCACAGAAGATTATTACTTTGAGAACACCACGCTAATACCCACCATCTACGTGTACGAGGTGAGTTGCTCCTTCTCTTCGTATTTCAAAAAAAAAAGGGGCTTTCCTTCCCAAAATCACTGTCGTGAGAAGAAATAAATGGGTTTAAAACGTTGAGTTTTATCAGTGAACTCACACGAGCGTGGGTGAAGAGTGTCCATGTGATAGCTACGCCTGGTTGGCCATGGGTGGTTGCACCAGAGAAGCTCAGAGAAGGGGAAATCCCCAGTTTTCCTCATTAATTAATATCAAACTTATCCCAAGGAGGGATCCCTCCGGATACAAGTCAACCCTGTGTTGCGACATCACGGGTTATTCCTCTTTTCCCACACCTACCCAAGCACCATCAGGCCTTTGGAGAAGGGGTTCCCAGCAGAAGAACCCCCCTGAAGGTTTCCGTGATGGTTATTGGCTATGGATAAGGATGCTCCGGGGTGATGATGGGATGTGACCCCCACCAGGAGCCATCACCAGGGTAGTTGGGGAGGCAGAGGAGCCCATCATGGCATGAACCTACCACGGACAAGGGATTTTTGACCAGTTTCTTTTTCTTGACTTGCCAGGAATATCAGGATTCAGTGGGATCATCCCTCCGGTGCCACCTCCCCCTCATCATCCTCCTCAGCCTCCTGGGGTTCCTGCTATGACCTCCCCGGGCTCCTCCTCAGAAGGTACTAAAGCACCGTAGGATTTAAGCTCTCACTTCACGCACGTTTTTAAGGCAGCAAAACCCGATTCCTTCCGAAGCAGCAGCACGTGGCGCTTGGCAGAAGTTCTCCCAAAGAATTTTAAACGAACGAAACCCTTTGGGCCTCAAGCTGCAACGCTGGGGACAACCAAAGGGACCTTCATTGCCACCAACGGCCCGAAAAGGCATTTTTAGGGTATTTTCCCAAAGTCACCTCTTTGCATTCAGCCTTCAGTGGGAGCTTCAATGCTGTGAACACCCTTCTGGTGGTCGTGGCCCAAACTGGGTCTCAGCGCCAGGTCCCTCCTTTGGCTCAGCCACCAACATCCCCTTTTTTTCCAGCGGCTGAAGCTCTCAGGCATCCCAGGTGCACACAAAATCCCCGTCCCACCACAAGTGTGGCTTGAAACACAATAGGAGGACGTGGTTGGCGCTTCCTCACCTTTTCCCCTCGTTCCAGGCACGACGGCTTTGATGAAGAGCAGAACATCGTCCCCGTCTTGGCAGCTCCAGGCTCCAAACAAAGCGGCCACCACCGCTCCCAGCGCGGTTGGGACTTTCTGTACAAAGCTTTCAATAGATGGATGGTGCCGTCCTGAGCCACAGGAGTGGGGCGAACACTGAAGAGCTTTGTGATGTCGACGTTCTTTCCTATTTCCTATTATTCTGTTGTAAATATGAACTCCTGCCAATAAAATGACTAACAATTGGTGTTCGGTCTCTGGCGCGAAGCCACCAACACCCTCCAGGAAAGCACAAGAATCAGAGAATCACAGAATTGTTTGGGTTGGAAGAGCCCTTGAAGCTCCTGGAGTCCACCCGTTCCCCAGCACTGCCAGGGCACCACGAACCCCTGGCCCTCAGCACCACATCTCCACGGCTTGGAAACCCCTCCAGGGATGGGGACTCCACCACTGCCCTGCCCAGCCTGGACCTCTCCAACCAGTACAGCCCCACCAGCTCCCCAGGGAGAACAAACTGTGCTAGAAATGGGGTTTTTGGTCAAGGAACCTGAGTTTTTATGGGTCTTCTTGGGGAAAAAAAATCCAACCCCACGCTGTCTACACTACTTTTCTTTGGAGGCATTATGGGGAAGGAGGGCCAGCAAAGCTGATCCAGGTGCTCCTGCATGGTCTTGGAGCTCATGCAAGTCAACAGAGATTGAGTCAAGTCAATGGAAGTTGAGTCAAGCCAACAGAGCTTGAGTCAAATCAACGGAGGTTGAGTCAATGCAATAGCAGAGCTCATGGTGGTCACATCCACGTGGCCCCCATGTCTGCAGAGCTCTAAACTCCCTTGAGCTCACCCTCAAAACCCCAGGCAGAAGTTTCCCAGTTTGCTGGAGAAGGTACAACCCACCCCACCCGTCTCCTCTACAGCCACGGAGCAGTGGTGCCATCACCAGCCAGTCCCACCGCACCTCAACCCAGCTTGAGGGATTATCCAGGCTCCCAACCATGGAAAGTAGAAGCATTTTATCTTCTAGAGAAGCCAAGAGGCTCCGAAACAGGGCCAGGAGGTGCTAAAGGGAGCGAGACCCGAACGCGCTGCCAGCCAGTGCCACCTCCTGGCTTCTCACCGCCATAAAACTGATCCAAAAATGCCGAATTTTGCCTGGGAGAGCTCTGGAAATTAATTTCTGAGCACTCAGCGTTGAGATTTTCAACCTTGTGATGAAGAAAAAAAAAAGGGAATATAAAGGATGCCGCCGAAGCTTATAATGGGCCAAGTTTCTCCATTAAAAACATATTTCTAAATAAATCAGGGCATCTCTGCTCGGCGCTCTGCCAGCCACGGGAGTGTCGCTGCCCTAATTAGGAGGACACGACCTTCCCGCCGGTCCCAAAGCCACCGTTATTCACCCAAATCTTGTTTCTAAATGTTCTTTTTTTATCGCAACACTAAACGAACTTTCCAGGAACATCCGTCCCTGCTGGGCTTGGACCATCCTTGGCCAGCTCCAAGGAGCTCTGACCAGGGGAGATCCCGGTTTTTCCGCTATAAGATCTGCAAACAAGCTTCTATCTGGGAAAATATTAAGAATTGAAGATGTTCTTTTAATTCTTTTCCTTTGGAAACAGGCGCTTGTGAGTCCAACGGGAAAACCAGGATCTCACCCAGGCTCCTTCCCGATGGTTTCCGCAGCTTCTCCTCATCCAGGGGGTGAAGCCAACCTGGCCTAGATGCTTCTCCAACTTGTTTTCCGAGACGTATCCCATTTTTTTGTGCTCAGCTCTGCCCACAGCCGCCCAGTTCTCCCAGCAAACCTCCACGGGATAAGCGGCTTTAACACAAAGAGGATTTCCCTCTGGTTTCGAAAACCTTTCTTACTTCTCTGCGGGCGAGGAGAAGGGCTCTCAAGGTCTCTCTGGTGCTTCCTCACTGCACTTCATCGAACTCGGGGAGCAAATCCTACTGTGGAATTCTTCGCACAAGTCCCAGGATCCAGGTGTGAGGTCCCGGGGGGGCTGCAACCCACGGGGGCTTTGTTGGGTGCAGGCATGGAGGTGACTTTTCTCACCCTCCGCTGTCCCACGGTGGGGGAATCGTGGATTTTGGATGCATTTAACGTGGTCCAGGCTCAGAATGTGCCGTGACACGATGGCTGCAAAAAGAAAAGGGTGAAAACAGGGGTTGGGGGGTTTTGCAGCTTGTTTCTCTCTGGATGTTGATGATCTCACGGGGCTGGTTTCACCCCCAGCACACATGAAAATCCAGAGGCTGCGGCAGAGCCTCTTGAAGCTGCTCAGCGAGGAGGGAACCAGCTCCAGGGTCTGCTCCTCGCTTTTGTAGAGACCGGTTAGGGTGAATTTCTGCAGATTTAGACGACCACCACCAAGGGACCACTGGGACTGGTCTCCTGCGCTTGTTATTCACCCACTTGGGTCACAAGAACCCCTGCAACGCTCCACGATGGGGAAGAGCAGTTGGAAACTGCCTGAGGGAAAGGACCTGGGGGTGCAGGTGAACAACCAGCTGGAGAGGAGCCAGCGTGTGCCCAGGGGACCAAGAAGCCACCAGCGTCCTGGCTTGGGTCAGCAGCAGGGTGGGCAGCAGGAGCAGGGCAGGGATCGTCCCATAGACTGGGCACTCCTGGGCCAATCCTGGGGTCAGGTTTGGGCCCCTCACTCCAAGAAGGACCTTGAGGGGCTGGGGAAGGGTCTGGGAAAAAAGGAGAAGGGTCTGGAGAACTTGTGAGGAGCAGCCGAGGGAGCTGGGGATGTTGAGCCTGGAGCAAAGGAGGCTCAGGGGAGACCTTCTGGCTCTGCACAACTCCCTGACAGGAGCTTGGAGCCAGCTGGGGTCGGGCTCTTCTCCCAAGGAACAAGGGAATCGGGAATCCAAGGACCAAGGACAAGAGGAATCGGCCTCAAGTTGCCGCAGGGGAGGTTAAGGTTGGACACGAGGAGCAACTTCTTCCTGGCAAGGGTTGGAAGAAGCTGCCCAGGGCAGTGGTGGAGTCCCCATCCCTGGAGGGGTTTCCAAGCCGTGGAGATGTGGTGCTGAGGGCCAGGGGTTCGTGGTGCCCTGGCAGTGCTGGGGAACCAGGGGACCCGACGATCTCAAAGATCTCTTCCAACCTAAATGATTCTAAAGTTACTCCCCTCACCCCGTGTCCCATTAACCAACCTCAGGTCACAGCCTAAAGCCCTCAGAAGAGCAGCAGCACCGAGGCCATGGCCATTTTTAACCCCTTCCTGCACAACCGGAGAAAGGGGCCGGTTGAATTCTCACTATTTTTCCTAGAACAGGAAATATCTTCCCCGCTCCGTTTACACAGCCCAAGGACAGCCTGGCAGAGATTCCCATGTCGGGGTTTCGTCCTGCCAAGAAGTCTCTGGTTATTTGTGTCTCCGACTTAAAAGAAGCAACATATAAATATTTGGAATTGCTTCCCTAGGAGGGATTTGCACTTCCAGCCTGGCAGAGCCTCTGTCCGGAGCGCTGAGGATGTCAGCGGCTCAGACACAATTCAGCAGCCACCAAATTCCGTATTTTAAATATAGAAATATTATTTAATCAGAAAAAAAAAGCTTTTTATGCTTCTAGATGGATATAAACCTCATAGATCCGGGCAGAGATGCCTCAAAATTAAGGAATGCCGCTATTATGTGGCTGTAACTCCCACACCGACCTTCCCCAACATATCCTCGATGTTTGCAGAGCTGCCTGTGTGGATATTAATAAAGAAAGCCAATTATCAGTGATTTCTTGGTCACGGGAAGCCTGGGCTAAGGTGTGGCCAGACCTGGCAGGAGCTGGTGGGTTCCACCCGTGGGTTTGCTCTGGCATCGCATCATCCTTGGGGCGATCCCCCCTTCCAGGGGTTTGAATGGTCTTGATTTGGGGGTTTATGGGGCTTGGGGGGCAATTTTAGCAGCAGCCGTGGGTGGGGAGATGCCAATGGAGCATCCCAGGCCCAGGAAGGACCGGAGCGAAACCACAACGGGGGCACTCAGCGAGGGTCTGGCCGCGGAGGATGCCCCAAAATGGGCTGGGAGGCACCTCCGGAGACTCCGGGAGGGGCTCTAACCCTGGTGGAAAGGGGCTTGCGGACCCCCCCATAGCACCCACCCCGGTGCAAGAGGGCAACCGATTCC
>VZZY01007881.1:0-13489 GCA_013400335.1 Eurystomus gularis
AGTTGTCAAGAGCAATAAGGTCTTCCTCAAGGCTCCTGTTCTCTAGGCTAAACAATCCTAATTCCCTCAGCCGCTCCTCATAAGACTTGTGCTCTAGACCCTTCACCAGCTTTGTTGCCCTTCTTTGGACNGCTTTGTTGCCCTTCTTTGGACTTGCTCTAGTGCCTTCTTGTGGTGAGGGGCCCCAAACTGAAAGCAGTACTTGAGATGCAGCCTCACCAGCGTTTGTCAAGCACGATTTCCCTTTGATGAATCCATGCTGGCTTTTCCCAATCATATGTTTCATTTGACTTGTGATCTCCAAGCCAAGACGTAAACACGGATATGTTATTTTATAGGTAATAATGAGAAATTTCTGGATTGTTAGCCCTTATTTTATGGGAGATTTCAGCTTCCCAGAGAGGGAATGGGGGTATCATATTGTTGTGGGAAGCAAGTCTTGGAAATTCTTGAAGTTTGTAGGAGATAAATTCTTGTCATAAGTAGTGAGCCAACAAGGAAAGATGCCCTCTGAGACTTTCTCCTTAAGAATACAGAAGGGCTTGTGGGGAATGTGATTGTAGGTGTTTGTCATGGCCACAATGGTCATGAAATGGTTGATTTTACATCTTTTTTATGCAATGAGAAAAAAGGACAGCAGAGGTCCTACCCTGGACTTCAGGAGAGCAAACTTTAAGCTATTCAGGGAGCTATTTAGCAGAGTACCCTGGCTGAACAGAGAGCTGCTTATGGAGCTCAAGAGAAGAAAGAAATTGTATGGCTGCTGGAAATGAAGTCAGACTTCACAGGAAGATCACAGACCTGTGGTTTGCATATGCAGGGAGAAGACATGAAAGGCCACAGCTCTTTTAGAGTTGAAACTGTCCAGTGTTGTATCAAATAACAAGGAGGTCTTTTTAAAGTACGGTAACAACAAGTGGAGGTCTAAAGGAAACACTGGACCCATACTTGTTGAAGACAGTTATCTGACTAATAAGGATGAAGAAAAAACAGAGGCATTCAATGTTTTTTTTTTGCCTCTAATAATATTGATAGGTGATTGGGCAGCCCAAGGTCTGAGTTGGAGGACTGTGAGTGTGGGAACAGTGACTTTGCATTTGTGGGCACTGAAATGGTAAGCTGAATGTTCATGAGTCACAGAATTACAGAATTGTTATGGTTCCCCTAAGCCTCCTTTTCTTCAGACTAAGCAACCCCAAGTCCCTCAACCTCTCCTCGTCAAACTTATTCTTGAGATCCTTCACCAGCTTCATTGCTCTTCTCTGGATGCACTCCAGCAATTCTATGTCTTTCATGAGGACACATGAAGTCCATGAGGTCTGATGGGATTGATCTCAGAGTATTGAAGAATTTAGTGAAGGTTATGGCAGGACCCCTCTAGATCATCTACCAAAGTTATTGGGAGTTTGAGAAGGTCCCTACTGACTGGTATCTAGCCGGTGAAATTCTAATCTACAAAAAGAGTGTGAGGGAATACACAGGGAACTACAGACCCACTAGTCTAACCTCGGTTTCTGGAAAATTTATGGAGAAGATTTTACTGGATAATACTGAAAAGCATTTAAAGGACAATGCAATCATCAGGCACAGTCAGCATGGGTTCATGAGAGGAAAGTCCTGTCTAATTTGATATCCTTCTATTATAAGGTCACCCACTCAGCAGATGAAGGGAAACTGATGGATGTATTTTTTCTGGATTTTGATACTGTCCTTCACAGCATCCTTCTGGACAGGACAAGTTGTTCATCTGTGTGATAAGTAGGTTTATGGTGTGCTGGATGAAGAAGTGGCTGAGTGGCAGGGCTTAAAGGGTTGTAGTGAATGGAGCTACATCTGGCTGGTGGCCAGTCACTATCTGTGTTCCTTAAGGTTCAATTCTAGGGCCAGTTCTGTTTCATATATTTATCAATAATCTAGATGCAGGGGTTGGATGCACCATTAGCAAGTTTGCTGATGACACCAAACTGGGAGGTGCTGTTGACTCTCTCAAGGGACAAAAGGCCTTCCAGAGGGATGTTGGTAGATTGGAGCACTGGGAAATCATCAATGGCATGGAATGTAACAAGCAAATGCTGTACTCCGCACCTGGAATTGAGTACTGCTGGACACAAGTATAAGCAGGGAGAGGAGTGGCTGGAGAGCAGCCCTAAAGAGAGGACTCTGGGAGCGCTGGCTGACAGCAGGCTCAATAGGAGTCAGCAGTGAGTCCTGGCAACCAAGAGGGCAAACTGCATCCTGGGGTGCATCAAACACAGCATAACAAGCCAGTCAAAAGAGGTGATGATCTTACTGTATTAAGTGCATGTGTGGCCTCACCTTGAGTACTGTGTGCAGTTCTGGGCCCCACAATTTAAGGATGTGAAGGTCTTTGAATGTATCCAGAGGAGGGCAGAAAAGCTGGTGGAAGGGCTGGAAGGCATGCCCTGTGAGGAACAGCTGAGGACTCTGGGTTTGTCTGGTTTGGAGAGAGGGACGCTGAAGTGCAACCTCATTAACATCTTCCTGAGGAGGCGAAGTGGAGAGGGAAGTGTTGCTCTCTTCTCCCTGGGATCCAGTGGCAGGATGTGTGAAAATGGTTTCAAGCTGCATCAGGGGAGGTTTAGACTGGAGATTAAGAACAATTTTTTTAACAAGAGCATGGTCAAACACTGGAAAAGGCTTCCTACCTATGTGGTTAATGGCCCAAGCCTATCAAGTGTTTAAGAGGTATTTGGACAAGGCCCTTAATACCGTGTTTTAACTTTTGGTCAGCCCTGAATTGGTCAGGCAGTTGGACTAGATGATCATTGTAAGTGCCTTCCAACCAAAATTGTCTATTCTATATTTTTTATTTTAAGCTGTATGTAAGTAGCAATGAGAAAGGGATAGAAAGATCCAGGCTCCGGGAACAGAGACAAACCAGTGTTTAAGTATGGGAGATTTCATTAAGCCTTAGCCAGGTAGCTGTTAGAAATCCCAAAATGGCAAAGAACTTAACTCTTCTATGAAAGTATCTTTGTATTTCATTAGCCTTTCAGTTAAGTAAGGCCAAGTGTAACTCTGACGGGTGAATGAAACATTACAAAATAAATTGCTTGTGTGCAACTGTCTTAGTGCAATTTTTCTTTTTCATCCAAAATTCTCAAAATGAAGCTGTAGCAAGGTTGCTGAGATTCAGGTGAGTAAGAAAGAGGTTTTGTCCTACTCTAAAAAAGGTCATATGACCATTAGAACACCTATATACTAGTCTTTTAATATAAGCCATAACTTGAACTGCCAGAGGAGTGGTTAGTTTCTTCTATAATACTAGCCAGCTAGTCTGTTTAGTATTTTTCTTTAATGTCATATGTGGCTAGTGTTCCATTGATGCTGGTGTGGGATTATAATAAATCCTCAGTGTTAGCAGACAGACTGCGAAGTCATTTGGGAAATAGAAGAGTGATTTGAAAAGCGAGAAGTGTATTCTTGTGTGGCCAGGTGTGGGAGATGCTCATGTTGTTCCCATGAAGACCAATGGTGAATACATGCTTAAATTTCAAATGGTGCAGATAAGAATAGACTTAATAAGTTTTTAAGAATTTCTTGGCTACCAAAAAAATATAGTTTATATAATAAAAGTTCTATTTCTTTTTTTTTTCCAGTTTATAGGAGAAAGGTGAGAGAAATGGTCACTAATCTTGCTGAGAAATAAAAATCTCCAGTGAAACATCATCAAAACATTCTACATTTACTTTCTTCTGCATTGATAGGAGGTATGTATTATGATACTGTAATGATTATGATTTATGTGTATAATCATATATGTATCATAATATAATAATATTATGATATATTTTTCCTAGAAACTCAGTTCTAGCTGAAGCATAAATATGGGGCTTAGTCACAGAGGTCAGGCTCACTAGTACTGGATATTCGTCTCATTTGTATGGCGTTTAATGCCTGCTCTTGCTTGAATTGAACTATCTTGTCAAACCACTAAGTCCTGTCAGTCTTGGGCACAGCTTTTCTCAAAATCTTTTCTCATGGGTCTACAGGGTCTGTGAATAAAAGGAAACAGTTTAAGCAATAATAAACACGTATGTGAGTTCCTATTAATTGTTAAATCGCTTGAGCAATTGTGGGGGGAATGCATAGATCCAGATTACAAGTAAGGTACAGGATTGAATGCAAATCTTAAAGGTCTTTTCCACACTAAATGAATCTGTGATTCTATTACAAAACATTGGAACAGGTTGCCCAGGAAAGTGGTTGATTCACCATTCCTGGTATTTAAAAGATATTCAAAAGACAGACACATGTGGTGCTTAGGGACATGGTTTACTGGTAGACTTAGCAGTGTTAGGTTTATGCTTAGACTCAATGGTCTTAAGGGTCTTTTCTGAATTGTCTAATAGTCCAGTAACTGTTTTGCTAAGCGTGTTAATATCTTTTCTGAAATGGAATTTTTAATTTTATTTTTCCATACCATCTCTACATACTAAGTAGTAAAGATCTTGTCTTTGCCTTGCCTGTGATATGATTTGGGTCTATCTCGTACATAATTTATGCGCTATGACACCGAGCATTGCTATAGCTCAGAACTCCTAAAACATAAAATCTATGATTTTGTTTTGTTGTTCTACGCATAACCCACTCTTCTGAGTTTGATCAGCAAGGCTTGTGAGAATTATACTTCAGTGTGCCCCAATATATCGGCTGAGATACATCTGCAGCTGTAACAAGGATGTACTAGCCCAGATGGCAAATAATCTAAATACTCATTCTCCTCTCACAAATGCTAATTTGTTGAACATACAGAAGTAGTAGAGAATGAAAGTCCCTAACCAAACAGCCTGACACTGTGCCCTGTTAGAAAGTTTAGTATCCAGTGAAAACTTACTGAGTACTTACTCCCAGAATGAACAACAGGAAGAACGTTGTGGGCATAGTCCTCCTTTTTATATTTCTTGGACTAAGATAAAGGCTTGGAATAGGGCTTGGGCTGCTGGGAAGGATGGTAAGAAATATATAAATAGTGGAGGATGCACAAAGATTCAGCATTTAGAAGCATGTGAAAAGTCTGAGTTCTGAGCTATACAAAAAAGCAGAGCCCTCACAGTTGAGATCTTTCAGAAGATTTTCAGAGAAATAGATGTGGATCCCCTGTCTCCTCCTCTCACAGGAGCAAGATACTTGTGGGAATAACATCGGTAAGGCTCCTGGGGGCCTTCTGACCCTGTTCCCATCCACCATGGCTGGATATTATAAGGGACTAGAATGTCCTGACATTCAATGGTAGGCTGCTGAGCACCTTCTGAAAATACAGACTGCTCCTATCAGGCTGAACATCACAAATTTAAGCATGTAAAATCAACAGTTACTGTAAAAATCTTGTACTTTCTGTCTAAGATGATTAAGTTTAGCATGCACTTTCTGGCAAGCTCACTATCTTGTTTAAATTGAGGATTAATGGAATAACAGATCTTTCATGTCATTGGCAAACTCTTCTTCTACAGCTCACTAATGTCTCAATGTTTTTTGTGCTGGTACAAAATAGAACACATAGAAAAAAATTGGCAAAACCCCATGTCACCGATACTTTATGTGTATTTTCTTGCAGATTCTTTTCCTGCCTCATCAGAACCACTTTCACACCTACTATAAACTGAACCTTTGAATTCAAAATGCAGAAATTGATTTAAATGAGAAAAAATCAAGATTGTCTTGCTTTATTTTAAATAGTGTTCCCCATTTAAAGACCAAAGAGGACACATTAGTAAAAAATTTTTTTTTTGTCTTTCTCTTTTCTTTTTTGTTTATTCACTATACCTGCTACTGATGCTCCAAGAAGAGTGGGATGAGTGAATCAGGTCACAGAAGATAGTTTAAACAGCTTCTTTCAGGGAGAAAATATATATAAAAGAGGAAATGTTCTTGATTGTTTACCATTTATTCTTGTAGATACTAGTTTCTCCTATTACTTGTTGTAAGGTTTGAAACAATATCAATTTTTAAGGACTTGAAAGTGCTTTTCTATTTAAAATCAAACAAGACATGCATAATTCTCATTCCAGTATTGTATGTTTGCTTCTTGAAGTATGCTGAATATACAGACACACACCGAAAATAATAAAATGAAAAGGGGGAGGGGGGAAAAAAAGCTAACTGATGGAAGTGAGTAATTGCTTGGCAGTGAGTCTGCAGGAAAGAGCTGACACTGTACAGCACATATTTCATGAATAATGAGAGGAGTCTCAGTGCTGTGCAATCACTGCCTATTGGGTCAGAAATTTCACATTAGTAGATTCATCAGAGCAGATCAGTGTCATAAAGACACTCTTTCCTGAGGTAAACATACCTTTTCCTTCACTGAACTGTCATGTCTTAGTTTGGATAGTGGATATAGACTAAAGTCTTATGAGATCTATTAGAGTGATATCTAGAATCGGGAGCACTTCAGCTATTATTTTACTAGTTTGTTTATACATACAAGAAGAAAATTACATAGACGTATGTGTAAAGCTTACATATGTAATTCCACTTAGTCTAAACAAAAGTCTGTGCGTATGTGATTAATGATGATTTAAGTACAGCATTTTGTCAAAAGGTAGGAACATCTGGCTTTTGCAAATCCATCTTGTTTTTGCTTCCTAGAATATCTTCATGCATTTTTTTTCTTTTCCTCTTTACCTCTTTACTTAAAGCAAAGTAAGTATTCCATTTTATCTTTAATTTTCCAGGGGGTACACAATTTAAATATATCTAATATGAGCATTATTTGCTTTTTTGTGTGTGTGTGGAGTAGGAAATAACTAGGAAGGACTAATAGAATGAAAAAGTTAGTTTTGTCATTGTTGGAGTGAGTGCATTCTCTGCAGCACCTTCTGACTCATTATTCTTCACCTGACATCCTCTGTTCCAAATACTTTGTGTTCTCACTTTGTTTAAGTTGTAGTTACATAAATCCATAAACTAAAATAGTCAGGAATGTCAAAGTGCAAGGCAAGATGAAAACTACAATTCGGGTTTTCAGGCAGTGCAGATAGTCTGATTAAAACATTACCTTTACCCTCACCCCTGGGGGGGTCACAATTGTGTTTACTTGAAAATGAGCACTGAAGGAAGTAGATAGAACCTCTTTTCTTTGGCTAGAGAAGTTAGAACAGTTTCACTGCAAACAAACCCGATTACATGTTTTCAAGTTTCTGTCCCAGCCTTACAGTTAAAATGAACTGGAGTAGGAACACCTGTTGTTAGCACTTTCCTAATTGCACTAAGCTCCTGTTAAGATTTTTTCGCATAGCTTGGGAAATTTATTTTTCCCTTTAGGAAATTAACAGAAGACAGAAGGGACATGACAAAGAAGAAGACACCCAGTCCCCATGTCAGTCCCTGTTTGACAGATCTGCCTCTAATGAATTGAAGAGGCTGGATAAATTCAATCCACTTGTGCTAGTCAACAAAGTCTGTTCACATACTGAAAACAAATCTGTGAGAGATATATCTCCTTGGTGATTCTCCTCTGAAATGTGAACATACACTACACTCTAAGCAAGGCTAAAAGGAGCTCAGACATAACAAAATCATCCCCAACACCCAGGTACAGTGCTGGCTCATATTCAGATGTTTGTTGACTAGAACCCCCAGTTCCTTGTTCCTTTTTCCTTTTCTGCCAGGCAGCTTCCCAGCCACTCTTCCTGAAGCCTGGAGCATTGCATGGGGTTGTTATGACCCAAGCACAGGACCCGGCACTTGGCCTTGTTGAACCTCATCCCATTGTCCTTGGCCCATTGATCCAGCCTGTCCAGGTCCCTCTGTAGAGCCTTTCTACCTTTAAGCAGATTGACACACCCATCTATCTTGGTGTCATCTGGAAATTTACTGAGGGTGCCCTCTATCCTCTCATTCAGATCATTGATAAAGATATTAAACAAAACTGTCCCCAGCAAGTTTTTTATCCGTTGAAGTGTACTCCAATCCAAGCCATGAACAGCTAGTTTCCCCAGGAGAATGTTGTGGGAAACAAGTGTCAAAGGTTTTACTGTTTTAGTAAAACCTTCAGGCAGACAACATCCATAGCCTTTCCCTCATCCACTAAGTAGGTTACTTTGTCACCCTGTGACTTACTATGTTGCAGTATGAAACATGTTACTCTCAAACTTACAGAAATAATTGGTGGGAAGAGCCATTTGTAAGAACCTTGGGGAGACAATTTCTGGTGCAATGCCTTGGTTTTATTAAAACTCTGTCTTTGAAAAACATTTAGCTTATGGGCAATAGTGAGGAATTGATATGACTTACAGATAAGGGTTTAATATGGTCTAGAATTCACTGGAAATCTCACTGTTGAACACCTAGCCTTTTACAACAAATGCAGTATTAGCATAGTGAGAAAAAAAAAACCCTAAACACAACAACAAGAAAAAACCCAAGGTGTTGGAACTGTTCATCCAGTTTCTTTGTAAAAGTGAAAACAGGCATATGCTCCAAAAAGCCTCCATTTTTTAATTTATTGGGAAGATACTCTTATAAAGAGCCATCCTTCTCTCTCCTTTCTGGTTTGTACTCTGTGCAGAAGAGGATTGCCTTTTGTGTCTCATGATAGAAACGAATAGGCTTAGGGAGTGCCAACCTATATAGTAACATAAATAGTGGAGAAGTTTAGGAGTGTGTCAATCAGCTCACTGATAATTTACTGTAGGGAGCAAGAATGACACGTTAGGGCCTATGCTTTCCAGGGGCCATAGGAACCTCTGCTGTACAACTGTGGAAAAATAATTAACAAAGAGTTTACAGAGAAGGACTGGAAATTAAATATACCCTTCTAAAGAAAGAGGGCCAACAGCAGCATCTACACGAGAGGCCTGATTCTGAAGAGCAGGGCCCCTAGCATCTCTGAGACTTCAACTTGTTGATGAACATGATCTGATGCATGTGTATTTATTGTGCCTAGCACTACAGTCTTACAAGTGGTCTTAGCAAGGCCTTGATTGAAGCTAGCAATCAGTTTCTTTCTGCTTGCTTTCCCTGTGTAACATGAGACAGCCTGAAATCCTTACATTCTGCTGGAAACGTCTGAATTATTCATCAGCCAGCTAATGGCAGGTGATGAGATCTTTTCATGCTAAAGCTCTGTCAGTAGGTGTTTATTGCTCTGTTTCACCAGCAGCCCTGCTCTTACTGTGGGGCCAGAAGAACCTCACATAGAGGTATGACATGTATCAGTAGAGATAGCTCTTTAAAGACTCTCTTTTGCCTGGGAGGTCATCTGAAGGTTATTATGAACAAATTATTTCTTCATTTCTGCTGACTGAATAGATAGCCTTAATGATCTGTCACCTAGCAATAGGCTGCCTGTTCAAACATAAAGAATGGTATGCTGATGGCTTATAACTAGAATCAGTTCATTTTAGCTATTCTCTTGTCAAGCATGTTTCCAAGATACATATAGTATTTACATATTCATGAGCCTTTGCAGACATTGACGCCATGAGGGGGCCTGTCTGATAATGTGATACAAGTTTGTACTGTGTCCTGAGGCACTTAAAGTCTATTAAGTGAATCAAATCTGGTGTTCTTGGCCTAAAGGAGTGGCACTGCAATCAACATTTGTGTACAGCACCTTACATTTTTCCTGTCCACCTACCTCTTTTCCTCATTGAAAGTTAATTCCATTTTATAGAAGAGCATTATGCTGAGCCAAATTACCTCTTAGAAGGCCAGAACATCACTTTCTTATGCTACTGCTGTTCAGAGATGCAGTTGTGATTGTTTGGCTGCAGGCAGGGAAGGTGACCTGCCCAAGCAAAAGTGCCTTTCAATAAAATTATTCTTTTAACTCTAGTGAGATACTGATCTCTGACCTTATTTCTGTGTGCAAAGGTGGGGGAAAATAAGAATTAGAATAACAGCATAAGTGGGGTGTAGATTGTAGGATGGGGAAACAGAAAAGAGAAAAAGAGAATGAATCTTCCCCACTGAAGCAGCACAGGACAATGGACTTCTCTTTCAAATCTGAACCTTCACTGTTTTGAGCATATGTCTGCTAACATGCTATTATTTTCAACAGAGGTGAAGTTAAAACATGTCAGCTAATGGAAATGAAAGCATGAGAAACAGCAAAACCTGGAATGGAGCTTAGGCTATTTTCTGAGTTTAAAACATCTGGATAAAAAAAGATCATCTGCTGGAGGTGGCATTTGCTTTTTGATTTGGGAGTTTGTGCCATTTCCTGTTCTCTTCTTTGCTTAAGACAGAGAAAAGCGAGGATACCCCAGAATGTAGGAAAGTAGGAAAAGGATAAAAGAGACAAACTGCTATTTCCTGCCGTCCTTAAAAAGATGGAAGATCTAAGAGGCAACAAGTGTTCTCACCTTCTTACTACCAAGTACTGGCATGTGGGACTGCATTCAGGAGAGACTGGAGGGAGGGATAGAAAGTTAAATAGAAATTTGTACTATAGCACATTTTTTGGAAAGTTTGATGTCTTGGCTATCTTTGAAATGTCAGTTTTAAGTGCTAAACTGAAAGTAAGACATATCATTTTAGGACTTGTATGTTGTAGCCAATCAAAATACAGTGAACATTTTTTCCAAAGAAAACATTCTCCTTTAACTGTTTCCAAGCTTTGTGGTGTGGTTTTTTGTGTGTGGTTTTTGTTTTTTTTTTGTTTGTTTGTTTGTTTTTGTGTTTTTTTTTTTCTCGGTTAAAGACTTGAACTTGTTTTAGTCTTCAGAAATTAATAAAAAAAAATCTCAGGGAATGTTTTTTTAAGTCCCAAATGAAAAAAAAAAAAAGAAGTCCCAACACTTTCTGGTTTTTTTTGGTATGGCCAACAAATTTATTTTTTCAAAAAAAATTACAGGGCAATATTTAAATTACTTTTACTAAAAAGTGCCTAATTTTTTTCAAATGACAACAAAACCACAAACTACAAAGGAGGGAATATTTAGAGATGTATCAAATTGAAAGATTAATTTATGATGATATCTTGATAAAGTTGACATAACGTTGCAATAGAAAGTGTGTGCATCATGTCAATTTAAATGGGTACTGCCACATGGAGAAGTGAGTGCTGGAATGAGCAGCATCATGGTATATGAAGATAGATAAAAAGAGGAACCTTAACTAGCCAGCTGAGCTCATCCTTTGATTTAGCACAGTAGCTTCCTCCCCAGTGCTCACTCACTGCTTGATTTCCTGAAAGAACAAAATAGAGAAGTAGTACAGAAAAGCTTGTTGTTTATGACAAATAGTGTCAGATAGTGATAATTAATACATACTTTAATTTACTGTACTAAGCCAGAGGCGTAGCCTGGAGCAGAACCTGGCTCAGTGTGTTTCATTCGTTCCTTTGCTCAGCCACTCTTTTTCACTTTTTTTCTAACCTGTGTCATAAACATATTATATTCACTTTAAAATTCTTAAAGACAAACATAGATCTATTCTTTCAGTATGTCTGTTTTTCTTGTGATTAAAAAAAGCCAGAACCAACCCTCTTACTTGTAAAGAAATTTGAAGCAGTTTTCCTAAGAAGCACAGCTGCTTTGATAAAAAGGAGTCTCAGAGCAAGATGCTCTCAATTTAACCTGTAGCAGGGATCTGTATATAGTTGCTTGGAGTTTTACAGAGTATGCATTGCTGGATGCAGAACAGACAGAAATGTCTTTTAAATGTTATCTTTCTTCTCTGAAGATGATACAGACTAGAATTCATTATGGACCTTATCCCATATGCTTCAAATTCTGTGGAAGATGTGATATACTCTCACTCCTTTCTGAAGTGAAGATTTGTGCAAAGCTTTACATGGATGTATTGAGCTCAAACAGCTTTAGCAGAATGTGGTTTTAGTTATATCCTCTGTAGCTAGAGGATGATGTTGTCCAAAAGAGTGCTATAAAAGTAAGAATAGACAACAAGGCATTGAAAGAGAACTCATATTTGTTTCTGATCAGAAGTGTAGAGGCCAAACAAACAGTGAATGTCTCCAGTGCTGTGAATGTTTCAGTATTGAATGTCACTAGTAAATCTCCTCCGGTTTCTCAGGAAAGCGTCTTGTTTTTTTTTATTTTTAAATTCTCTATTTTTTTAATCTTATAAAATACTGTGTGTCTTTTATCTTACTGGATTAAACACAGATTAAATACAGATTTTATGTAGCTGTCCTGAATATATCAGACCTTTTCAATGAGGCTTTGATCTATTTTGAAGCCTTTGAAACCTGACTTGGACGAAATATCAATGTATTCATGGTATAATGCAGTGAGGAGCATGGAAGTTTCTATTACTATCTTTCAGAGTTTATTAGAGAAATGGTGCCTGACAAGAACTACACATTACAGAAGAATTGTTAATTTTGAAATTAGCTCTGGCAGCTCTGCTTAAAGAAGTTTATAGGGGGAAAAAATGCTCTCAAAATCATCTGAAATGAAGCCTGCAGTGAAGATACGGCAGAAAGGCTGATGAGGGAATATGTTAGTTCTACCTGCTTTAATCCATTTGTTACCAGGAGGGAACTTAAACTGTGTGCAGATTAATGAAGCATTTGAGTCAGATATATACTGATGAACTTGTGCCTGCTTCTCTACCCTTTGTTGCTACGGAACCAGGGAGATGTGAAATTGCCAAAGAACCTATGCCCCTGCTCAGAGCTCCTCTGATAGTCAATTAGAAAATAAAATGGAACATTTAGGAAATGAGGTCCCAGATTTCTGATCACATGCAATGCATGAAAGGCTGCTTTTTCTGGTGTATACTTTGCTAATGTGTGTGGTATTGGTACATTTAGTAAACTGATGACTATGACAGAACGTATGGAGTGAAAGTCACTCTCCCCCACACAGCCTGACTAATCAGGTGTTATATGGGGAAATTTTCAGGTATTTGTCACCTCCCAGACTGCAATCAGGACATATACAGGGCTTTCACCTCATCTCTTTCAGATTATAGACACAGAAATGGTGCAACAAAGCTGTTTCAAACTACTGTATGTGGGCATAAACCCAGATCCTGATGGAGTATTTAGAATCAGTGTCCTTTAAAATCAGCTCTATACTGTCCTATCCATGAGCATTTTCCCCCACTGCCTCTTCCTCCACAGAATGTATAAGATATGGAAGAGACTAGCAGCTGTGCCACACATGAAAGGGACTGTTTGAGGTATGGGATTAGCATCGTCTATCATGGATTCATACAATGGTTTGGGATGAAGAGACCTTTAAAAGTCATCTAGTCCAACACCCCTGCAGTGACCAGGGACATCTTTAACTAGATCAGTGGCTCAGAGCACTGTCCAACCTGACCTTGAATGTTTCCAGGGATGGGGCATCTGCCACCTCTCTGAGCAACTGGTTCCTGTCTCTCACCACCTTAACTGTAAAAATTTTCTTCATTATATCTATGGTGAAGCTACCCACTTCTAGTTTAAAACCACTACTGCTTGTCCTGCCACAACAGGATCTTCTAAAAAGACTGTCCCCAACTTTCTTAGAGACCCCCTTTAAGTACTTGTCCTGGTTTGACCAGGACAGGG
>VZZY01007883.1:0-22384 GCA_013400335.1 Eurystomus gularis
TTTCACTTCAGCACCTTTATTCATCACAGTAAGCCTAAAAATAGATTTATTAGTACTTTTATAACTGTTTATCAGCAGCTTTGCAGTATTTATTAAATTTTTGTAGGAGTATTTATTAAATTTTTGGAGGAAATTAAGTTTCACATTCTTATAATTTGCTGTGCTCTCAATTCTGAAATATTTTGGTATCCCTTTGGTCACTTGTTTGAAAGTTTAGATATGTCACATTAACCAAAGCAACAATAAGTTTCACATTCTTATAATCTCATGCTAACAACCACTCATACCAAGTAGAGAAGAGCATCAAGAATGTTATACAGCCCCCTTAGTTCAATAAAAGTTAAGTATCCAACAGAGGATGTCTGCCTGTTTGCTTATTCCCATGGAGTCAACACTATTGTTTAGCAACAGGACTCTGACTGTCACCAGGATTCACAACAGACTGTTTACAAGCTTATGGAATCGTCAAGACATAACACAGCACACAGGAATCTGCATCCAAAATATGTAGCAGAGTTCACACTGCAACAGGCCGAGATTCCAACTTCTTCATTCAGTATTAAAAGTGATCCATTTCTCCATGATACCTCCCTCAATTTCCAGTTTACTAAGGGGATTTTTTTGTTGGCTGAGAAGAAAATTGGGCAGATTCTGACATGGAAAACTGGAAATCTGGCAACTGAATATTAGCTTCTGTGGTTTTCAAAAGAACATTTAAAAGTACGGTATAAAAGAGCTAAGATGACTTTTGCTAAAAGGATCAACTAAATGTGAAGACAGGAAAGTTGCTCTCTGTAAATGTTCACAGACAGCATCCACTGGAAGGAGGACAATTCCTGTCTTCCTGAGCGATCATCTGTTCATCCAGGCAGGTATGACCGAGGTGGTTCACACTTGGCTCATACCTCACAGTCACAGCATGCTTTCCTGTCTGAACTGAAAGCTTATTATACCTAAGGCAGTAATCTGTGTCAAACAGTGAACTCCACATTAACCCCTGACTAAATTCAGCACCATCCATTGCTATTACTGCATAACGTATCAAAACAGTAACATGGCTCCTCCTGTATGAGTATGTTCTTGTTAAAACAGCATGGATATATGTGTATAACTACTTGGTTCCACCACTAGTTAAGTACGATCACGCTAGTTTTGCAATTCCTAAATTTTTCATCTGTGAATTTGTGGAAAAACTATCAGACAGCTCAGCAAATTCTAAGGCCAGTGAAATTAATGACATCATTACTGTGAGTACAACTGGTATTCTGAAGCTAATGAAACAGTTACACAGTATGGATTCTGCTTAATGGTCTTTCACATATTTCTGAAAACAAAATGAATCCTCAGAGGACTTTATCTTTCATAAAAGAAAACTGGGGAAAGGAAATAAAGGAAAAAAACTATCAATGTTTTGAATAACGAATACATTTCCACTTTTCTTTCTAATTCAGTCCCAAAAGAATATAAACTCTCCAGTATATTTTTAGATAATGGAGATTGCCATATACGATTCTGGGAGATTAAAACATACAACTAGAGAACATACACTTAAAAAAATTTCAAACAGTAACTGAGAAGCAGATTCTAGGTAAGATTAATTTTCAGATGCCCCATTTCAGAACTAAATGCTGCTTACCTATTTGTGGTCAGAAACATAACAAAAGAAGATAGAGAGTGGACAAAAAGCACTTGCAAAGGGTGTAGCAGTAGAAAAGAGAACAGTAAATTAATATCCAATCAAAATTTTTATCTACAGTTTTTGACATTCTTATAGAACACTCACTACCCAGCCCTGGATGGAATGGTATAGATAAGAGCATGGAGAATAAAACAGTGCTTAAGAAGTGATTATAAAATCTAAAAATTCACTGAGCTAACCATTTCCCCAGCCTATTTGGATAACAACTGCAATTATGAAAACATTTTCAACAGACAAAAACATCTTCCTTGCTCTGAAGAATAAAATTAATAATCTAGGAAATTACGAAAGACATTGCTAAAAAAAATACTGCAGTTCACGAAGTATTTAATTTCCTGCCAGTGCTGCTGAGAAGTCTCCCATTTCATCTTTGGTGCTGAGAAGTCTCCCTTTTCATCTTTTCTTGACTCTATTCCAGACATTCAGACTATGAAGGCAAATCTCCTTCTGCAGATCAATTAAAAAAATTGCCATGCATACACACATGCACACAAAAAAAGCATCGTGTAGCTTAAGCAAATAGCAGCAACATTTTGCCAAATATATTTCATGGGACTCAAGAAAGCTGGAAATAAAAGTCTCCATGACTTGCAGAGAGAACAGCCATTGC
This sequence comes from Eurystomus gularis, assembly GCA_013400335.1. Classification (NCBI taxonomy): domain Eukaryota; kingdom Metazoa; phylum Chordata; class Aves; order Coraciiformes; family Coraciidae; genus Eurystomus; species Eurystomus gularis. The sequence goes on from VZZY01007883.1 coordinate 2,310, forward strand.
AAGTAGAATATACTAATCAGCATGGCTAAAGAAATCCACAGTATTTGAGCAAAGAGAGATTGCTACTGTAATGACTGATATTAATATAAATTTTGCAGTCCGTTAGCCATATAGAAATTATCATACTTCTACAAGCCTTTATTACACTGTTAAACAGATCTTTTAAAATATTAAATGAACCTAAAAAAAATATTCAAAACAGTACACTATATGACCAACAAAATGCTGTTTCATTCACTGTTAGCTGCCAAACCGAAACACTGACATTTGCTACACAGGGCTGCAGGTTAATTTAAATTCAGCTCACCTATAAGCTCTAGAACTATTTACTATCATATCGTAAAGATTCTCTTCCAGAAACCGTGTTGCTGAATCTATAAAAGAAAACTCTAAAAATACCTAGATATTCAAGAAGATTTAAGAAATCCTATCACAGAGTACTATTAGAAACTAAAGTCCATCTAATACTTTGCTAAATTCATTTTGGGAATGAAATGAATGTCTTAATTTCTGGGAATCCACAAACAAACAGAAAAGCACTGAAATCTATGAAAACAAGTTGATTAGTGAAAATCACACACTACAGCAACCGATCATCTGAATTTTGCTATATAGATACTTGCAACCCTGCTACTACTATCTATCACAGTGAAAGTACAAAAGAACATACCTCTAAAAGCCTTTATCCTGTTATGACTTGGCAGATAGGGAGGAAAAACAACAAAGGATTAAAGGAATTAACACACTGATGCTCTAAAAAAATCCATTCCTTCTTCTATCGTACAACAAAGTAAATTATGAACTAGCATGGACTAAAATACCAGTTAAAGGTGTGATCATAAGAGAAAAAGATGCATGGGTCTGCATAATTCTTTTTTTTTTTTTAATATATGACTAGATCACCCCTTTTCCTTAGGCTAACAGGAAATGCCAAGTGTAAACATTGCCATGAAATAACCATCAATCGCTGACCAGACTCTAGTCTTTCTTTCCCTTCAAATACAATTTTTTATTTCATTTTTAACCTGCTTATTTGGCTTTGACGATGAGCTACCTCCTAATCTATTTGATAAGAGAAGCATTAAACACAAAAGTCACCAGAGGACGATTGATACAGCAGCAGTTCATGAATGTATCCAAGTGAGAACAGTTTCTGTCTCATAATAAGCACATAAGAAAAGTACAAATGAGAAAGTAGAAAATGTTGTACTTCATGGATTAGCAAGACAGAGGGAGTGAAGAAGCACATGACATGTTAGATTGCAAAAGGAAGGACAGAAAGAACAGAAATAATCCTATACAAGGTGACTTGCACATCTCCAGTTCTTTAAGACAGAAAGAAAAAGGATGCGTTCTTAGAAGTAATTTTAACTGGTAAACACGACAGGCAGTAGTAGGTCCATATGACATTATTTTCAGTAGCTGTGCTAGCCTAAGGACTTTGCAGATACCTCTGACCACTCATGCCAGCTCCCAAATTACAGTAGGCTATCCCCTCATCTCCACTAACAATGAACTACAGTTTACAAAATGAAATAATCCTGTTTCTAACACAGATCCCCAGGCAGTCATCCCAACACAACTGATGATGCTCACTGCCAACTCTGGCCTGAGCATGACAAGAACTCTTTCAGTTGGTACTACCAAAGAAATGCAATGTGAAACTACGACAGTCAATATGATACTCTAACCTGGAGCTTGAGTGCTCAGAAGCAGGTTGATGAAACCTTATCAATTATTCACAACCCAAAGAAACCAAACACCTTTAGAAAACATCTTCAATTAGCTTAAAGAAATTTCCAGCTATAGCATGAGCTGTATCATGCCCTTTCATAGTCTAGCAAATGCACTTATCAAGTTTTACAATCTTTTTAAAAATTGTCATACATAACAGCCTGAAATTTCTCTTTTGCACCACATAGTCTCTCTACAATTAAACATATATTGCCCTCTCATCCAAATACCTGCACATAACTAATAAAGCGATGAGTTTCGTCTCCTCTGGTACAACAGTTTTAAAGCTGGAGGAGCAGGAAGGAGGTAGCAAGGAGAGGGCACTGACAGCTTTTGCAGTGCAAGTGGCTAAGGAAGAGATTTTTGCTAGGTGTTCAAGCATCCTTGGCAGCAACAAGACACAGAGGACTGGCAACAGGAATCCAGAAATGGGGGGAAAAGGGCAAAAGAAAAACTCTGAGGCTTAGGCCAGCTTTACAACATCTGGCAAATTTAATCTTTTCATGGAAAATACATTACATTTTCTGACCTTGATGAGAAACTAGAGGAGCTGAATCTTATAGGACAGAGATTTTGGCTGCTGTGTGGAAAATACATGCATTGAGGGAAACAATTTTTTTTAATGTTTCAGCAAAAAGTGCATAATAAAGTAATTTAATGTCATAAACAAAGTCAAAAGGTCTCTGAACCAAAAATATAGTCATCAGTATGTGGTAATTTTGATTTTTCAGGACATGGTCTACTGGCCAGGGAGATGCTGGGGTGAAGGTTGGACTTGATGATCCAAGAGGTCTTTTCCAACCTTAATGATTCTATGAGAGAAATGGTTTTCTCCACCTGTTCAGGTGGAACAAGTATACTGTCATCTGCCCTGACCGTTTAAGATAATACACAAGGACCATGTACATGCCAGAATGGTCACATAGTACTGCTTGCCAGATGGATTAGAAAAATTCATGAAAACAGCAGCCTGGGGAGTCTTATACAATTCAGCTAAACCACACTTGCCACAGAAACAACCATCATTATCCAGACAGCCACAGGCCACCCTGCTCCAGAGAGTCAATTATTCTGGTATCGTCCTATACTAGAAAGTCCAACAAATTAGATTATTTTAACAAAAACTCTGTCTATGAATATTTGTACAACAAGTGTCAATTTCAGTACTTGTTTCTGATTGTCTCTAAAAAGAATATAACAAATAGGGGGGCTCTTATATTCACAGATTTTATTGAAAAAAAAAGGAACAACACCATTTTAAAAGCGTCAATTTAAGGAGCTCAATTAATACAGAATGTGCTACGTTCTATGTGTCACAGAGCTTAATCATACTAACTACAAAATCATTGAATTTTAATTTGTCCTATTCTTATTTCACAGAATCGCTATGGTTGGAAAAGACCTTTAAGATCATCAAGCCCAACCATTATCTATCACTACCAGACCCATATCTACACCATATCCTTGAGCACCATATCTAGACGTCTTTTAAATATATTCAGGGATGTTGATTCAACCATCTCCCTGGGCAGCCTGTTCCAGTCTTTGATAACCCTTTCGGAGTGGAAGTTTTTCCTAATGTCTAACCTAAACCTTTCCTGACATAGCTTGATGCCATTTCCTCTTGTCCTATCAAATTTCCAGCTATTGAAGCTTTTTAAAACTCTCACTGTTGTTAGGTTTGACTCTATGACTCTGTATGGTAAAGCTCAGAACCCAGATACACAGATCATATAATGTGAAACTTCTGTGGATATTCCAAACATGCCAAATTTTCTCTCGGATGTTAAACAGCAGAAGGGTCACTCTGGAGCAATTCATCTTTACAAAAAATGCAGGTTTAATACATCAGAAAGTAATTTCCTAATTTAGAGGCTTCTGAAAAAGGGATAGGAAACAGGGATGCCAAAGTAATGCCAATATAGCCAAGTGTATGAAATCTTAAAAAAATACTAAAAGTCTTGGAGGATCATAGAACAAAGCAGTTGATACAAATATTATTCTGCCATCAATGTTAGTCTCAAATCCTGCTCTGACCATTTGGCTTAACCTTTCTCTGTTGCCCATGACCATCCCTAAGTGGACCATCCTGATGATGGGTCCTGTTAGCTGAGCAACCACCCCGCTACAGCAATGTGGAGCAGGCCATGACCTCCCCTTGCCCCTCATCCTATCAGCTAGTGGCACATGCTCCTGCACCTCAAAACTGGCAGGGCTTGTAAAGTGAGGGTCTGTGGGGCCTTTGAATGGGATGGATTGAAATATGGAGCACGTTCAGGTAGGCCCCTTGTACCCTAAAAGAGATAAAATAATATTGGAAGGAAATGCAGGAAGAGCTTGCTGTGGTCCAGTACCCTGGACCATAACAGGAACAGAAACTCCTGGGGTGTGGGTAGGCATGCTGATAGACAGGGGTCCATATGCCATGGAACAAAAAAAGAATGAAAAAAGTTAACACCTTCCAGGTTGCCCTGCACTGCTGCCATCATCATGGATTGACATCACCTCACAAAATTGGATTAGGTGGGGGAAGGTTAGCTAGAAAAGGTCTGGTATCATTCAGACTTTACTGACAGCCTTTCCACAGGCTTCAATTACACTGCAATTCCTGTAATGATTTTATTTTAATTTTTTTTTTGCACCAGTATGACAAAGGATTCAGATGGTATTATTCACCATTACTGGTAAATGGATTTGATCACTTTTAAGAATATCTCTTTACTAATCAGATGATAATGACACATTTCACTGCCTTCTAACCATTGCAGTAGCATTTTTAATGGCAGTTAGGCCCATAAGATAATCAAGAATGATGTAAAATTTCATGTAGGATCACTATGCACTCTGGGAAGACATAGAAAAAAGGCTGTCCTGTCACACTGGACACCCCAGTAAACGAAATTTATTGCATGTCTCCGGTACCAAGTATACTAGGCACAAAACACCAAGCACCTACATTTCAGTACTATCCTAATCCCTTTTCAAACAAAAAAAAAACATGCACAATGATGTTACTAATGCAGATGGAATAGAAAGATCATTTTCTCAGTATAACTAGATAATAGTATCTTGTATGAGTTGGAAGCCTATTAGCTGGAAATTGCAGAGGAACAGTAAGACCAGAGTAAAAGTGGAGAAAATTACAAATACACACATAACATCTGGTTCCAAATCATCTTGAACATTAGGTAGGCACTAGCTGGGAACATTAAGTCAGTATGGCCCAATAACCAGTAACGATCAAAAAAGCAAAAGAAGAATCATCAGAAAAGTGTAAGAAATCAAGAAATAAGCTTTATTAATGCACTTCCCACCTACACATTTTAAAAACTGCTTATAGTTCTGGTCAACCCATCTCAAAACTAATAGTAGTACACCTAAGACAGGAAGATTACAATTATGAAAACACTTTTGTATGGAAGGAGACTAAGCCAACTTCTGCTTGGGAAGCAATTGGTGATTCAGGTTTAAAACAAAATAAAACAACAACAAGAAAATAAATAGAGAATGAGATTGTTCAGTATTTCTCATGACAAATATTAGCAGGTATGAAGCGAAATAACATGGAAAGTACAATTACCTACTGTTTTCCTTCCACGCTATTAAAGAGCGGAATATAACATCAAGTGATACCAGGCATGCCAAAAGTACAAGTGAGTTTAAGAAACAACAAATTCGAGAACAAAGGTTCACAAAGGTTATTGCACGCAATGATGTGGATAGTGTCTGCACAGAGGAAAGTCTCTAAACCACGTGCTACTGAAAATAAGGATATATTTTTCACTGCTTTTCCATGATTTTTCTAAGCAGCTGCTCCTGGTCAGTGTCCAAGATAGGATACTGACCTCAATATTGAATATCTCATCTAATATATGTGGATGTTTTTACTGATTGATTAGAAAATAAGTATTAACCATCAATGCTATGTGCTATGAAAAAAAAGTAAATAAAATATGAAGAGGTATTGTAGGAGGTGTTAACAACAGAGACAGGAAAATGTACACTACAATTACATAAAAGCTTGACCAGGAAAATCAGCATTAAATTTTCATCACTCAGCTCCAAGAAAGGAAAATTTAAACTACAATAGTTTCAGAAAAGGGCTACTGAAGTTATCCAAATGAAAACTTTATTTCCCATAAGACTAAAAGACTAAGAGCTTTATATCAAAAACAAACAAACACAGAAAAAAAAAAAGCCAAAAGAGAATATGATTGCTATGCATAAACAAGCAGGTAAACACTGAAGAAAGAGTCACTTTCACTAAAGGAGACACTAGCAGCAGAAGAAATGGGTATAAAGTGGCCATGATTTCAGACTGGAAAGCAAAAAAGTTTCTAACATCATAATAGTGATGGAATATTGTTTCTGTAGAAAGCAGAGTGGAAGGGAAGGCAAACACGTTTTTTTCAAAGGTATAGCTGTGAAGTGTATGGAAGGTGTGATAAGACATGATTGACCAAAAGAGCAGGAATTTGATTTGATGATGCACAATATCCTGCTCTGGTGCTATCTTTGCAAACTCCTTGATGTTTCAATGGCCATTTATTGATGGGATTAATTTTCAAGTCTTTCTCTTCAGGGTTCATGTTTGTTCATGTTTCTGTTTAGACACTTAAGGTAAGTTTTAGCCATTCCATATTTAATTTTCTTAATTAAAGACCTTTGATTCCATATTTATGTATTTCTTCTCCAGTGAAAAACTGGTATTTTATAGCTCTTTTTCTTCTCTAAATCTTCCCAACTGCAAGGAATTGAGGTCTACCTTTGTATAACTGAAAGATCAGACACTAATTTTATATTCTCTGATCTCAAAACTTCTGGATTCAAAACTTAAAATAAAGGCATTTTTCATTATTTCAGTTCATTCTGTGGTAATAACTTGTCTCCATACTATTTTCTTCATGGTTTCTCTTTGTTTCTCAAGACGCTACCTTCTCCTATAACTCTGCAACTCAAACTTAGCTCAGAAATTGTTAAATGCCTACATCTCCCCGTAATTGTCATGATGTTAACTGGAGTCCAAACTTACATTTGCTCTAGAAAACATTTTAAAAAAGAAAAATTCTAAATCTCTAGCACAAATTTGAAATTAAAAAAGTTCACAAAAATCAGCATTGCTCTACAGATGCTTAATGTCCAGATTTTATCTAATTTCTTTTTCAGGGAAAAGCACCCAGCATTATTTTGGCTTTTTATACATTTTCAAAGATCCTAGAACTGATCGTTTCTTTGAATTCATTATTTTAGAAGATTACAATGCATATGGAAAGGCCGTATGAAATTACTAAACATTTAACTGCTTTTCATTTTCTTATAGCAAAACGTATCAGAGGACCTGTTTCATATAAATGCCTCTTTACAGAATAATTCACATTAGGACATTCTCCAATTTAGCTTGCTGCTTGGGGTTTCAGTTGAGGTCTCTTTAAGGTATGTACGTACATCTCAAATCAGATCAAATCCTATAATTCCAAAGCTTAACATTAAATTGTAGTGTGTAAGAATAGCAATCCAGCTGCGATTAATTCTGCTTTATAAACAGCTGGGGTGGAACAATTTAAGCTAGTGAGCAAACAGAATTGTAGAGGAAAGAGAAAAAAACATGTAATTATACAACAAAAAAAACAAATATGGGAACCACACAGCTTTGCCAACATTGTCTTTGCATCTGAAATATCTGCCTTTAAGTTACTTCACCATCCAGTTACCAACATTAAAAACTACGATTCTTGGATTCAAGGAAATTACAAATTTTCACCAAAAAAACAGTCCACTTTTAACTTGAACAGCATATCTTTTTCAGTAATACTTGCTTTGGAAACAAAGACAACTCTGAAATAGTTACAGGTAAACTTCCGCTGAAAAGAGATTCAAAATATTAGCAACCCAGGAAATACATTAGCAAGGAAAGATGCATTAGTGAATCCCACAGTATTGCTTACCTGTCTTCTCTCTTCTATATTGCTACAACATTTTCAGTAGCTTAAACCATGGGGGTTACGAAGCAACGTAGTTACATTTTTTGCTTTAAGAATAGAAAAGTATTTGCAATACTATTGTCCAGTCAGTCACAGTCAATGAGATTATCTGTTTTTTCTTCCCCTAAGATCTACAAATAGGATCCTTTTACAAATTCACACTCTTCATTAGCACCAACAACAGTGCGATCAAGATAGAAGACTTAAAACAAATGTGAAGCAGAAAAGGGTTTTTAAAGTCAATACCCAAAATTTTAAAAGGCTTTTTAATTATTTTTTAATAGATTTGTCATATTCACTTGGAATAAACCTAGTACCCAAATATTATTTATTCAGGTCAGGTTGTAAAACCTCTTGTGATCTTAAATGTTATACTTGCCTCCACAATATTAAAACATACTTTCTTTTTTAAAAAGAAAGAATTGTGAGAGGTCAAAGCCCAGGATTCTGTCCTCATGGAGAGGAAACTTGAAGACTAAACTTTTATGAAGCTTTCCAGTGGAAAAAGGAGTATTTTACCAGTAAAACTTAATTTAAAACAGTAACGAGTAGACATATTTTTGGCCAGGCACTAGCTCTAAAACAGAGTGAGGGTTGAACAAAATCAAACGTATTATATTAATTTAGTCTAGAGGGAAAGGAATGCTTCCCTGTTCAGCAATTTCTCAAGTCCCTTGCCAATACTAACATCCCCTGATGTTTTCATATTGCTTACGGTGCTTTTCTTTTGCATAACCCAAAATCATGGAAAAGGGCAAGTAGGTAAGTGACTGGAACTTTGTGGGATGCAGAAGAAGGTGGAAATAATAAAGTAACAGCAGAAATAGTAGAATGAAAAAGGAATAACAAATAAAGAAGCCAGAATTATTCCATTCTCACTGAAACTATAACCAGACTCTTCATTTGCTAGTCCTGTAGTCACGAGTCCATGCACTTCAACCTAGTATCAGTCTTGTAGCAACTGAGAAGCTTCTCACCACCAGATATCTTCCTTAGTCGTTCTGAGATCAAAAGCCCCCCTACCTTCCATGATCTACCTTTTCAGTGAATTTCAACAGGACCATCACATCTCCCACTCCTTGTCTTAGTCTAAGGCCTACAGAAGTCAAGGCAACCTCAAAAAAAGTCTCATAAGGTGCTTCAAAAGAAACCTGTTCACATGAAACTTTTAAGAAACACAAGAAACGTGAAGTACAGTACAGGAAATCACTTTAGAGGTGCCTAGGGCCAGAGACACCTTCCAGTAAATCTTAGTCAGAAGAGGTGGAATAGAACCAAAATTTCCCCGATTAAATTTCTCATCTTCCCATGAACACCAGCTGTTTTAAAAGCCAAAGATTAAAAACAAAAAATTCAGCAATTGTAAAAGTTCAGTAATTTAGGGATAAATTCCTTACAGCATTTTAAAGCAAAACAAAAAAACCTCTTGCTATCCAGTAACATTTAATCAAATTAGGTGTTTTTAATTTTTTCAACTATCGTTCCCTATAGTGAACTTTAAAATGCCTTATGGCAGTGTAAAGAATATTAATATTTTATCTAGTTTTGCAAATTATTACAAAATTAACCAACATTCTAATTTGTGAGCTGAAAACATCATCATTAAAGGGACTCGTAACATTGCAAACAAGTGTTAGAGAGTCCATTTACAGCCAGCTTTTTTGGTATCAGGACTACAACACTAAAGGGAAAACAAAGCTCAGAAAATGTATTTACTTCCTTGTACCCTGATATCTGAAACACCATACCTATTGCTGCCCCCAAAAAACACTTCCCAGGTCCAGTTCCGAAAGTGTAATTTTAAATAGGTAAGTTCACTAGTGCTTTCTCACATCTGCCTTTGTGTCCTATGCAATTCACACATGTTTTATCAGTGCAGCTACAAAATCAGGAAGGAGTTTATGCCCGTCTCACGCCCCACTAGCACCGTACAGTATAGCATATTTTCCTGAATTACATGCTATGATCATCATTGGTTAGCGGCACAGCAGTTCTGCCAGATCAGAACTGCACCCTGGAACTCATGTCCTTTTCCCAGTGTGTCATGAAAACTCCAAGGAAGACAGTAGGTAATGTGGATGTGCAGAGTCCATCACAAAGACTCTACCTTTGGTAACCTTTTCTCCCTCTAGTGGCTTCTGCACATTCCCACTCACGACATATTATCCTTCAGTATTAATGTAAAAGACAAAAAAAAAACCTTAATTAAAAAACAGTTTAAGGACTGCTCTGACAAATGAAGCATTAGACCCAGCCACTAGGTTGTAAAAATATGAATGTAATCCCATGTGGCCACCCGATACACTTTATTCCATGACTGGAATGTGTCTGAGCACCCTGTGTGAAATCAGTCCTTACAGCCACAGGAAGCTGAGGATATACAGTTATCTAGAACACAGCATCTAACCCACCTGAATAATGTTTTGGAATAAACAGTCTTACCTCTTCTCTTCACACAAAGCAAAAAGAGTCTGAATTTCTGAGTATCATTCTCTTATGAAAGTGAATTAGTGCTCTAATAAGCAAAAAAAATAGATTTTTCCCCATTTCTGCAGTACCTCAAGAAGTACAGAGGTACATTCATCAATAATTACATCCTCTGACTATTTTCATTACAGATTTGAGATGAGAATATAGTACTACTTCATCTGTATTAATTACTCTGAATAATGCTAAGTGCTTGCAACTCAAGCTTGCAAATGATTTCAAGACTTTCCTGAGCTTTTCTCACTAGTTAAAATAGTCTGTAATAATACTGAAAAACAAAACTAAAATGCAAAAGAGGTTCTATGGCCTTAATGAGGAGACTAAATGCTCAAGCCATTTAGGAACATTTTAAATATGTCTTGCAAACAAATTTGTTATTAATCAAAGAACAGAGTGCCTATTTCATTAGTAAATAGACTTAAAGGGAAGATTAATTAAGATATTTAGTACTGGAACATATATTCTGGTATATACTGATCTGAGTGATACAGCAGGTGAAATATAGTTTCTATGAGATTTTAATTAGTGTATTCTTGACTTCCATGAAATACATATTTCAAACATTGTTTTTAGTCTTAAATCTCTGCAAAAATATCTAAGCCATATTACTATCATGGACAATACTGCAGACCCAAACTTGTTGAAATTCCTTCAGGGCCTCTGCAACAGCATCCGAGGCAGCTAATCCAAGCATTTGGGACCAACACCCTTAATGCATCTGCAGCAGGCACCGCATATAAAGAGGCCTTTTCCTTGGTCCATCAGCAAAGAGATCATGAAGCATGTTGTTTTCAGGGTAGCAGAGAGAATTGATTCTAAGGTTGTTTGGGTGGGCAATGTTTACAAATTGTTTCTGTTTGGATAATTTCTACTTGATTTTTTAAAGTGTGAATCACCCTGTATTTAAGATTACCTGAAATTTAACACATTATTGTGGGTCTGAAAAACATTGCTGCCTGCAGCAATCATTTCACCTTGAAAACACACTAGTGTATAACTATTAGAAATACTAGTTTGGGCTTTTTTTTTATTTTCAGCACAAAAAGCATAGAAAAGAACATATGTGAAAGCTGTTAGCTTCACAGTGCAAGGAAAGCAATACAAATAATTTGTCTTTCCACAAAAAAACCCAAAATGTTCTGAAGTTCTGCATTCTAATCCCCAAGAAGTCTATGCCTGAGTGTCATAACAATGCAAAGATTTTGTTTATAGCAGTAAGAAACAATGGACGAATCTCTACTGCCATCCATTTGAGCAGCAGTTGGACATTCTTAATCTGGTAAAAAAAAACATTTTTCAAAAACAGATAACATGGTGGACACGAATCAAGTAATACTTCCTCATGGAAGGGCAATGCTTCTTGAAAGTTAATTTAGAGTATAAGGTTCTGTCTCTCCCTGGAGCCAGCAAACCTTTTAGATTCAACTCTGCTAGTAACACTTTTAGTGTAGGACCAATGACTTCCACTTTACTAGAATCCCAGTTATCAACAACAGATACCCCTGAGATTAGTTCCCTCAACATCAGAACATGTGACAAAGGGAACGGTACTCATTATCTTGGATACCTCTCCCACACTTTTCTTTTGTTAAAATCTTCTTTCTTTGGTTTATAACAGCCTAATGGTAGACAAAACAAGTAAATGAAGCAGTAACTTGAAATAAAAATGGAATTACATCTTACCGGCAGAATGTTAGATTTGTAACCTAATAGTGGTGATTATAGTGTCCACTAATGACTGTCCTTTGATGTAGGTTTTATGCTACTTGTATTTAGAGATTTCCTGGAGTGAATTTTTATAATAAAAATGTCTTATTCAGTTAAAATTAGAAGTGTATAACAGAAGTTTTTTACTAATTATTAGACCGTATCTCTGTAAAAATAGGTATCACTAAAATAACATTTGCAAGCCAGCTTTCTATAAAAAAGGAACCAGACTGAAGATCCAGGCTGTTTCCATTCTTTTGCTGCTGGAGGTCAGAAGGAACAGAAGTTGCTAGAATGTCATGTCTCCTTTTATTGCAATGCCACTGCAACATTTGGAAACAATGAAGAGACAAGAAGAAATGTGAGAAAGCTCTAACAGACAATACTTCCAGCAGAAGTACAACTCCAGAGCTGCACTTAATTAAACAGGAATATGCAAAGCCTCTGCAAAGGAGAAAGAACAATATTATTTTCTTAATCTGAAATCTTGTAAATGATATAATAGATGTTGAAGTTTTAGTATGCAGGTACGGTGTAAAAATACCACAGGCTGTTGGGTTTCTGGGTTAATTTGTTTTCTAGGAACCACTGTCAACATATTCTTACCTTTTTATCTTCTTTAGACTTCCTAATACTGTGCGGAGGGCCAAATTTGTTCTGCATGCAAAACATCTTCTTAGACCATTCATTTTTATGAGATTTTAACTGCGGCTGACCAAAGCTGCCATCGACTCTGTATCTGTCAGCGGGAATTTTATTCATTGGCGGGGGAAGAGTTCCACAGTTAACACTTGACCAGCCATCTGTAGAATCAGTGTACGACTCCTGGTCGCTAACGTTTCCATGCTGCCACTCTTGCAAAACGTGCACAGGCAGCCACCTTTGACTGCCTATGCCTGCAGCATTTTTCTTTGATGGGGGTACTGAATTTCGGGAGGAAACTAGTGGAACTTCAATGCGAGCAGAAGGACTTAGGTGTTTGCTTACATTTTGGGATTTATCATTCTGAATTACTTCTAAAGGAATGTTTCCTTCTTGTTCGTGACAGAACCCATTCCAGTGGGAAGCAGGTTGATTTTGTCCCCTTCCTACTGGATTTTCCCATATGTTGTTGGGAATGTGTTTACTTGGATTGCTCCCTAAATCAACAACCAGAACTCTATTATTCTTTTCTTCTTGGTTAAAATTTCCAATTCCACTATCACTGTTACTGCTTGTACTATTATTCTGATGAGCATCTGCATCACCATCAAGAAAAGCCCTCGCACGCATTCCCTCGATCAATTCCCCCATATCCCTATACAGGACAGAAATAAACTGAAGAACAGGTAGAGATGATGTCGGAAACTCTAGACAGCCGTTTGTGTCTGGATCTGCTGTACATTCCAGTCCAAAACGTCTTGCAATGCCCTGGTGAATTTTATGATGAAATAATTCAGGATCCACCATAAAAACATGGCAAGATGTCCTCAGAACCCCTTCATCTTCCTGAGCCAAGCTTGCATCATCATTTGTCTGCATCGTAACTAGTCCAAAGAATCTTCTATCATCTGGGCAAACAGCACTGAATGCCAGTTTCTCTGCAGGGTATTCTGCCACTACACCTGATTTGTCACTGCAAAGCTGAATACAGTCATGCATTATCTTCATCATCACTAGTGAATGGATTTTTTGTTCTGCCCGTAGACGTCTCATGCATCCACGAATAGCCTGCAAACTCTCATTTTCCAAGTTCGAGGTTGTTGAAGGAAGTTCAATTGAACCTAGGTAACCTACAATCATGGCAACATTTAAAATGCTTGCATCTAATCCAAAGTCTTCTGCACTCTCCAGTCCAATTCTGAAAACTGAATCATCATTCAGGACTTTGGATATTTCTTCCTTTGACAGTAGGTTTGCATTGCTTACAGTTTCATTGCCAGTTTCAAATTTAATAGCAGCAGAAGCTGAAAACGATCTTTGTTTTGGTGCAGCATTATCTGAGTTACTAGCACAAAGAGTAGGATTCTCAAAGATCATGTTGAAAATGCCACCAGACTGCATTTCTTCAACAACTTTCTCTGCTCTGTTTATACCCAGAGCTTTAGAGTCAGGTTTGGGTTTCAGCCACCCCTTCCCATCATAAAAACCAACTTCTTCATCACTTGAGCAAGAATCTATATGACTAATCCCTTCAGCAATGACCATGTGCAGGACTCCAGAACATTTTCCTATAAGTTTCACTACATCTTCATGAGAGGCTTTTTTTACATTGATTTCATTAACTGCAAATATCTGATCTCCTGCTTTAAGTCCCACATAATCTGCAGGGCTTCCTTTCATAACACAACTAAGAACACAAGGAGCTTGTCCAGAAAGGGTAAACCCATAACCTGCTCTTCCTCTAGCGACTTCCACGCTTCTTATCCGAGGAGGAGCATGCATGTTGAGTCGACGTTTGACCGTTTCCCCTGGTCTATACATGTTGAGCAGGGTTCCTGAAATAGGAACGCTTCTAATTAGTCCAGTTTTTTGTCATGTTTCAAGAGTATCACTTCGTCCTCTGATGAAGCTCTAAAGAAAGAAAGAAAAAAGACATTTTAATTCTCACTCATATTTCAGGAATTTTGGTACCCAGTATCCCTTTACTGTTCATAAATATTGCCAGTGAACTCCACCAAAAGCTATTGCTAGAGAATTAACACAACACTCAAAACAATTTGGAAAGAACACGTACAACAGTCTTAATTTTACTGATGTTAAAGCAGTAGCAAATGCAAATGAAGTGTAAGTGAATGGCAAAGCAAATAACAGAATCTAAGTCTTCTGAAGGACAGCCAGCATTTTTTTACTACAGCACATTACGTATTCCCCCATGTTTCCTACTATTCAGTTAACTTCTGGCTTACTGCACCATTGCAATAGCATATTTTACAGCACGGTGAAAATCCTGGATGAAGCTCACCTCTCCTTTCTCAGCAACACAAAAATTAGAGCTCAAGTGTATCTCCTCAGCTATAGCCCAGCCCCCTTTATATGTGCAGAAAGAGGGACCAAATGCATCCATGTGAAACAGGTTACAGGAGTTACCCCTAGAGTTGCCTGTATCTCTCCACTGACTGACTGTAAATGCAGCTTAAAATAAGTATCTCCAGCTTTCATACATTTCAGTTACACATCCAACAACAAATGGGCAGCTACACATCCGACAACAAATGGGCATTCAATCATGTATTAGACCAAAAGAACCCAAAATCAAATTTACTCTGTTACACCAATCTACTCAATATTTTTTCAGAAAGCAAACACTATAAAAAGTGCATTTCAGTCATTCCAACATCTATGTGTTTCATTTTAGCTTAAAAAAATCTTTTAAAATGAGGAAAAAAGAAGGAACTCCACTTGCTACTGGTATTAATCTAGTCATGCCTTTACAATTAAGATAAAGCAGCTTTATATGAACAGCCAGAAACAGCAGATTTCATTACATTTTGGTGTTGACACTGAAGCCTCAATGTCTTGTTCTAATTCTACTCAGGTAAACTCCATTGGTTTAGAGAAATTTCCTCTACTAAACAGGTTTAAATGCATTAAAAAATGTTTTAACACAAAGAGTAGAAATGACAACTTGTTCAACTTCTAAAACAAGACATTCTTGCCTGATATGAACTCTTACTTGCACAGATCTGGAGGACGACTGACAGAAATAACTGGTCAGGACTACAGCTACATAAAATTGCAATAAACTCATTCTAAGCAAGTGAGAACTAATTTGAAAATAATTACTGCTCTGAGCTGGTCCACAGGCTTACTCATAACTCAGTCACCTTGTAATGCCTTTAAAGCATATAAGGTACTTGAATGCAAGTATCTTGTATAGGAGGGCAAAATGTGGGCAACATTTTAGATAAATAGATACACATACAGAGATATATATAGATATATACATAAACAAATTTATGTCTCTGTGTGTATCATATCTAAAGTGTTAAATTAGTAGTGTCCAACCCACTACTTGCATGGAAGAAAAATGACCAAAACAGCCTTCTGACATTTGCTCTCAGCTACAGAAATAACAATAAAAACCCACACTCAAAATGTGATGCAATCCACATCACACTACTTTCACAGTAGTTCTGCCTGGGATAGAACAAACAGAAGGGCCATGACTTCAAAAGTTCCACCAAAAAAAAAAACCCAACACTAAAATACAATTTAGGATCAAAGTCTTAACTACTTAACCACATATGAGCTCTTTGATTACAAAATTAAAAAAAAAAAAATCATGATGTGATTCCCTCAGGACCCTTCCAAACGCTAAACAGGACAGCATTCAAGATACCAGAAGACATTTACTTGGCTTTACTTTGGGGATTTTGGGGTTTTAGTTTGTTGTTTGGGGTTTTTTTTTAACAAAGGGATATCAGGCTTTTATGTCTCCATAGTGTAGCTGTGAATGTTCAATGCAGTATGGTTTTTGCAAATTGTTTTAATATAGCAACTATCTAGCTTCAATAACAAGAGTTCCCCTACAATTTGAGAAAATAACTTAGCTTTAAGAAGTAATGAAACTTCACACTTAACCTTTGAATGAAATTGTAACATTAGAAACACTTTACAAACATTTAACCAAACCCTGTTGCTGTAAAAGACCTTTGTCAACTCGCATCCAGTCTCATGCCTTAGACACAGAATGACCTTTTCCTGATGAGGCTGAACTTGCGAACCAAGAGATCACTGTGCATCCAGATATCTCTAATTAATGATTATTCTCAGAAAGCACCAGACTGAAACATCTCAAGATACAGTTCTCCAGCCATAAAACTGAACCGAAAAATGCCCAACACTAAATAAAAATCTGCTATCTAGGAGCATGAATAGATAAATGTTTTAATTTGCCTTACAGTGAATATTTCTGTTCTTGACTGCCTGCAGAATAGCGTAATGTATCCCTTGGGTACCCTCCAAAATGATGCTGCTCACCTGGTCAACATAAAGCACTGTGCTATCTGGCACTGAGAAGTGTGCTACTAGCTTGCAAGAGGAAAGGAAACAATTAAAAGAGTATTAGATTATAAGTAATCTCATAAAAAAATATAATTAAAAGCAGTAGTTGCAAAAAAGGAATCAGATTCAATATTGTAATGTTGAAGCGGCTGAAAAGAAAAACAGATTTTTCCATCTTTCTAATCTATAAAAAAATACCCTAAATGCAACTATTAAAAGCGCACAATGAAAATATAGTTAGGCTGCTCTTGGGAAGAGGTAAACCCCAGCACTGTCTTATGTCATGATTCCACACTTGCTATGAAAGAATTCCTTCTAACACTACTCACAAGTCAGTTTTTCTATTTGTCTTCCAAACCTATGCCCCTTACACATCAAGTATTTATTCCAGATGACAACCACTGGTAAGTGAATGTCTTTCCAAACCCTGACCATTATAAAAACAAAACAGTAGGCTGCTAATACATTACTTTTCTCTAATGATGAGGTTCCAGTGGAATGAAAACTTCCAGCTATTAATATATTTGTATAATTTCAGGAGTTTAATGTTAGGAAGTAATTCAACATTAAGGGGGGTTTTGCTATTAATGTGTATATACACTATAAAAAAATCCATATAAAAACCTGTGAGATATCACTGGAAAAGCCATTCCTTCCCTCCCTCAGTAGCGGAATATTACTGTGCATTTTTGGTGCCAATTACACCCATGACAAGTAACAGCTTGGTAAATCTACCTAGGAAACTTCAAGACAAAGGATAAATGTAGCTCTCCTGCAAGAACTCTCAGCATTCAATTCTGTTTTACTCCAACAATGGCATGGCAGGCAAAGGGAAAAATTATTAGCATAGTATCTCATAGCCAGAGAGATTCCAAGAGAGATTTGTTGAGTTACAAACTCTTAACAAACTAGTTAAAAACTAAATTATCAAATTGCCTAGGTTTCCTTATAATTTCTCTGCAGATTTGAAATCTGGAGCTAAAGAGATATGGCACAAAAATGGCACAAAGTTCCACAGTTTCAAAGTAATCATACATCTGAATATCCTTTCCCTGTAATAAATTACAAAATGTGTAATGTATCCAGTGAAACAAAGACATCATTTTAGCTGCACTGATATAAAGCTTTGTAGGTGTCTGCATGTTTACTAAAACATGGCATTGTCAGTGAACTATATAACCTGTGCCGTCACAAGTAACCAAAGATAAAATTAACTGAGCTGGTCATATTCAGTTCAAATTAAGTAGTGAATCTTACTGAGCCTACCAATAATATACTACTGTAATTACTTCTAATTGCAGCACTGAATACTATTAATTTGATAGCATAACTACATTCAGTCATATACAGTAGGTCAGAAAAACACTCACAGCACAGTACTATACATGGCCAAGCTTACCTCGACTTTCTGCTATTGCTAAGTATGATGAAGTCTTAAAGACAAAAGTCTGTACAATACCAAAACATATTAGTTAATATTAACCAGGAAAATGTGTGTTTTATAGGAGAAAACAGGCCTATAAAAGCTCAATAATTTGTAATACGCAATAACTAAACCTTAAGCAAATAATACAGTTTTGTGACATCTCAGTGTACTTATTAAAAGCACTGAAAATATAGAACTCTTACTATCATTTGAAGAACCCTACAAATTAATACTGTGGTTTCAGAAAGTTCATCAAAATTTGCACCAACGCAGCTTAATAATATGAAACAGAACAAACACAGTTGAATGGCTACAAAATATTTCACAGGACATTGCAGACAGAAACACCAACATATACAAATTAGGCATTGTTCAAGTATGTGAAATAACATAATTTGCTGATATACACCCGCTTTGTCACATGGCTGTGAAACAAAAACAAACATTTGAGTTTTCATCCAGCATACATTCTGGTCTACCACTTCAATCAATTATTTGGGGGAGTATAAAACACCAAAAATACCAGTTACAGTTGAATTGTACTTTATCCCATAAACACTGCATTTCTTTCTGTAATGCTTTTACATATCCATGCTAGCTTTTTAAACTCTCTACTCCAGAGAAAATAATACTTATTTGCTTACTTTCAAGGCAGAGAGGTGGTTTGTTTCCTGCTCCTGCTAACTCATAGCAACAAAAAGAGAAAACAGAAACAGGAGGCACACTCCTATTACAGCCTATGTTAGACTGTAACCTTAACAGTTACAGAGGGCAGTGAGGGAGCCTGTGAAGTTTAAGACTGCACCACTGGCCACTAGTTCATTTCGAAAAGCCTTTGGAAATGAGCTGATACTCAGCACAACAGTATCCATGTTAATGTGCTTTTTTTTCTTCTTCTTTTACTTGAAAAGCAGAGAACTGGTTGGCTTCGTTTTGTTTTTCAATGGTGAGACTGTAAGAGGATAAAGCATGCAAAGTGGAAGCACACAGAGGAGAGAGACTGTTCCCTCATCCCTCACACACATCGCGAAATCCTGCAGTGGCATGGGTGCCACTCATTAAGGCAGAGCTGGCTTTCACAAACGATGCCACTACAAAGCTCAAATGAAGTTGTAACATTTGAATTCCACTCACTAGTCAAATGTAGTACAAGTTAATAGACAAGTTACACAAGAAATCTAACAGCACAACCTGCAGAAGACAACTACCAGTTGTTCGAGGAGTTTCCTTTATGAGCAGCAACTGCTTTGCCAGAAGACAATTAGGTGCACCTACTGCGATCATTCTGAAATACTGACTTTAATTAGCAGCAGCAGGCTAGAAAGGAGTCGTTAACCGAAACGCTTCTCGCCCCGTAGAGCGCACAAACGGGACATTCGCTGCTTTTGTCTGACAAGACTCACGCTGCTCAGGACAAAGTTTTCTCAAGCCATTGTACAGACAGCCACATGTTTACAGTTCACGTTATTTCGGGTATTTAAGAAGGCGAACAGCTTCTGTCGGCAGTCCGGCACTACCTCCCCCGCCTTCTTTTCTTGCAAACAGTTGGGACGCCGCGAAGAAAGGGCAGCGGCAAGATCCGCTCGGGAATAAAAGCGCTGGGGAGAAGGCTGGGGGGGGGGGTTCGGCGGAGAGGCGAGAGCCAGGAGGGACGCGCCTGCCCCCGGGGCTCGGCTGCCCGCCCCCCCGCTCCCGGGCCGCTCTAAGTTACGCGTCCCCGGCGGCAGAAGGGACCCCGCCGGAGCATCCCCCGG
>VZZY01007883.1:22825-48921 GCA_013400335.1 Eurystomus gularis
GGCGCGGGCAGCGGGCGCCCGTTCGAACGGCGCTGCCCTGAGGGGGCCCCGCGGCCCGAACCGGGGCGACGCTGGGTGTGGGTGAAGTGGTCGACGAACCGGCAATGTGCCCTTGTGGCCAAGAAAGCCAGTGATCTCCTGGGGGGCGTTAAGAAGAGTGTGACCAGCAGGTCCAGGGAGGTTCTCCTCCCCCTCTACTCTTCCCTAGTGTGGCGACCTTTGGAGCGTGGTGTCCAGTTCTGGCCTCCCTAGTTCAAGGGCGACAGGGAACTACTGGAGAGAGTCCAGCGGAGGGCTACAAAGGTGATTAGGGAACTGGAGTATCTCTCCTGTGAGGAAAGGCTGGGAGCCCTGGGGCAGTTTAGCCTGGAGAGGAGAAGGATGAGAGGGGATCTAATAAATGTTTATAAAGACCTGAAGGGTGGGTATCAAGAGGATGAGGCCAGTCTCTTCTTCAGCAGTGTCCAATGACAGGACAAGGGGCAATGAGCACAAACTAGAACACAAGAAGTTCCCCCTCAACATCAGGAAAAAGTTATTTACTGTGAGAGTGACAGAGACCTGGAACAGGCTGCCCAGAGAGGTTGTGGAGTCTCCTTCTCTGCAGGCTTTCAAAACCCTGCTGGACACGTTCCTGTACAACCTGCTGTAGGTGAACCTGCTTTGGCAGGGGGGTTGGACTAGATGATCTCCAGAGGTCCCTTCCAACCCCTATCATTCTGTTATTCTGTGTAAACACCATAACAATGTTGGCTGGCAGGGGGGAGATTCGTTAGAATAACCTGCAGCTCTGAAGTGGCACTGAAGGAGAAGGGGCAGGTTGGTCAGGGAGGACAGGCCAGGAGACGTTCAGAGGTGCATCAGACATGCCTTTGAAGCCCAGGAAGAAAGTGAGACAGACCTTACAAGGTAAAGGTAGAAGTGGGAGGGAGCAGGGTGGCACTAGGTTCAAACATTAAGCCATCCGATGAAGGTGAGGTGGTAGGTGAGGCAGTTCATAGTACTTAAACATCCAAAGGGCAAGAGTTTGTGTAAAGGGGGAGTTTTGCTACCCAGATGGAGTGAGGCACAGGCAACAAGTTCTCAAAATGTGTTGGGGACAGCTCTTTATTTCAAAAGGGCAATACTAGAAAAACTTTATTTTAAATAGGAGAAACAGGAAGAAAGGTAGGTGGTACACCGAAAAGTGAACACCAGTTAAGAGATTCCTGAGGAATATAAGATTCAGAAAAAGGGAAGTTTTAACCAAATCTATTTGACTTTCCTCCAGAACCTGAAGAGATTTAGTGATTTTTGCAGAAGATTGTGATCTTTAGTTGTTAACAAGGACTTGTAGAAATCCTTTGTGTGGGGGGGATTTCTTCATTTCAGTATCTATGCACTGGAAACCTGAAATGGAACTGAACCTACCAGTGTCAAGGTAGAGAATGCCTACCTTTTCTTTCTGGCTTTTGTGATTTGGGTTTTTTTCGGTCTCCAGAGCAGGATATCTATCTCACAACTCACTGCTACTGTTATGTCTGTAAGATAAGTTTTAAAACTGTGGCTTGATAGTTTAACTTCAGTAATTTGTCAGTTTTTTTATCCAGTCTAGGAAATTGTTTCTTAATATCTCCTCCTCTTTCTGAAGTGCTTAAGTATTCAGGAAAAAAACAAAAACACAGGCCAAAAGAAAAAGCTCTTTGGAAAAACAGAGGATGCAGCTCCTCTGCTCCAACCTCTGCCTTTCATTCTTCTGTTTTTTTCTTTGTCAGCCCATCCCAAGGAGATTTCTACCAGCATGAAACATTTCAGATCAGCTTAGATTTCAGTTTTGTTATCTCACCAGGTTTTATGGGAAAAGTTTCTGGAGGGGAAAATAACCAAATAAAATAAGCATTATTTCTTTCCTCCATCCTCACAGAAGACATCTTGGCAGATCAGCATAAAATTACAAGATGATGGACCTCCTAACTTCTCCAGACTTACTGTGTCTTATAAAAGTAATTATAGCCTCACTTTAGGGAGGATAAAATTTCAAAATATAAAGAAGAAAATATACTGACTGATTTTAAACCTCACATAATTGATTCGTTCAGATGTGGTGCAATAATTTAAAAAAATACTTTAGAGATCTATATTTGCCCAAAGACGCAATAGTTCTTTATCTGTTTTACTGGGGAGATGTCACAGGGACAAGAATTACATTCCACAAACAGAAGGTGATGTTTTGAGTTGCCATCCCTTAACAGCCCAATTATTTCCAGTTTCCAGATGAGGTTGTCAAGATTACATGTCTTTTGCCACTCTTTCTGTTGCCCATGCTGCTCCAACAGATCTAGACTTGCTCTACCTCCTTGCCTACAGAAGGGAAGATTGGTCAGCCATGTATTTCAAACAGTCTGACATTGTAAACAGCTGTAACAGAGGAAAATCTCTTTGAAAGTGACAAGTAGTGAAGTGGAATTGTAACTCATCCATAGGGGTATCTGCAGGTCTCCTGTTGAGTCCTTATGGAGTTAGCCCAAAGAAATTATGCCTTAGTTTTTTTCAAAGGAGAGGGGTACTAAGGAGTGGCGTCAGCATCTACTAACTATGAAATAATTACTCCTGGCAGTGTAGGATTACCTCTCACTGATACTGAACCTGTTCTATTTGGGATAGCCAAGAGAGCTGATCGGACTTTTGTAATAGCACAGGAGTATGTAATTAGTCTGACTTCACAGGAGGCTTTTCTGTGGTAAAGAAGGATTTCCTACATGATTATTGCTCGGCGAGGAAGAGCGAACACTGAGGACTGACATGGAAACGTCTGTGCTCACACAACCTACTTGCAGTCAGAAATACCCAACTCCTTGTGAATGAATTTAGTGCTTTTCTTCAGCGTTTTGGGAGATGGTGATTAAGACTTTATGTTAGAATCTGGAACAAGGTGATTAATGGCACCTCAAAAATCCATGCGAGGTCTCAGCTGTAACTTCGCTTATGGTTTTCGCCACTGTTGGAGACAATAAAGGAAGAAAGGGTGTGAAACAAAGTGATAAGGATTTGTGGCTTTTGGGCTGTAAAAGCTTTGGCTTGTAAGCCTAAGTAGCTTAATGCTGGGTGTGCAGACATCTCAATAACGCCAAGGGTGGCTGGCACAAAACAGCTTGTCAGATTTCTCTGGAGAGGTTTACAATGCATCCTGTAATGAAGTGCGACTATTGCTGTCACAGATGCCAGCTGAGAAGTCAGAAAATAAACTTAGTCCAGCACCTGATGCAAAATCTATGATTTTCATTACCTTGGTTAAAGGAGTGAAAGTGTTGCTTGCTCCAGAAAGGTTTTACTTTAGACCTGCAGAAATATCCTCACATAAATGTCCATTTTCTTATGGTCTCAAAATGTTCAAAATAATAGAATTGTATATAATTGTTAACATTAGATGTTTCTTCAGTATACAAACTTCATTCCAATTTTTCTAGCTTAATTTTTTTCTGAACAAGAGGCAGTATTATAGATCATATACATTATAGCTAGCTTGTGTTGGCCAGTTAATATGTAGCTGGTAGAAAAATTCTCATTGGAGAACTTATTTCCCAAATTCCAAAAGATTGTCCTTCTTCAGTTAGCCATCAGAGTCAGTGAAGATCGTGTTTTCTGCTCTGAGGACTGCAAGGTGAACATGTACTATTAATATCTACCTTCACTTACTAGTTAATCTAATCTTTAGAAATAACTTTTATTTTATTTTAAGCATAGTCTTCTCCTTAGTGGGCAACACTCCTGGCAGTAGGAAAAGGAAGAAAATATTTTGATATAAACGTATTTTTGTTTGGATGATGGTGTTTCCTACCCTAGCATACTAATGTAAAAAAAAAATCTTTACAAGGAGCTGTGAAGTCATAGAACTAAACAGGGATACTGATCTTGTTAAATCTTGACTGGCCAGTAGGGGACAGATCCTCTCAAATCCTATTTAGACCTAAAAGGTTTGATCTACATGCCTTGTGCCTCTGGCTTTGTAACCGTGTCCTTAACTACTATGGTATTTAATTGGACATTAAAATATAGTGAAATCATTTTTGTGTTGAAAGATTCTTGTGTGTGCTTACTCTTAAATATGTGAATGGTGCCATTTGCAAAATTGAGAGTTCACATGGAAAACCATCTGAAACGTCTTCCTCTGTGTGAAAACAGGCACGGTTAGGCCATGGTCCTGACTGTTCCTCTGGACAGCACTGCAATGTAAATAAAATTATTTAGTATCTTAAGAAAAAAATTTTCCTGCAATAGAACGTGCTATATTTATTTTCCCAAATTCATTAATATAAATGAAGTTAAGCATTTTGTTGTATACAAAAACTGAGAACACAATTTAGTGCTCATTGATCTCCATTTTTGTCCCCTTACCTGTGACTATGTGATTTAAATTAGTGACATGTTAAACTTCCAATGCTAATGAGCAACCCTAATGTATATAACCAAAATATCTACTTCAAGTACACAAGCATACCCGATGTACTTCTGCCAAGAACTGGAGACCCAAGAATTGGGTTTGGCCTTCTGGGTGTCAGTGGAACCACAGACACCTCTACGTCACTATTCCTTCTGGGCAAATAGCGTATACCCTAAATTCCTTAATTCCTGAGGAGTACCTTGCTGAGCCAGAATCTTTTTAAACTTTTAATTTCATATTGTGTCGTGGACACCGAATATTGTTAAAACACATACACCAAAAACTGAAAATAAAACATATCTAGTGTATTTCATTCTATTATTCCTTCTTTTCGCTCTGAGGGGATATCTCTGAGAAATTGCTGAAGAGTTTGTTGGGTTTTGTTTTTGGTTTTTTTTTCTGTAAGCCCTGGAGCTTTAATCTTATAATTCAAAATAGCGTGACTAATTAACCTGCCATGGCCTTGCTGCTCCATATAAGTTGTGTCTTCTGTCCCGTTGGGCTCATTTAAGTAGAGTGGCTTCAGTCCCATTGGGCTTAAAAATGTGTATTGTCTAGAGGCTGATTTATGTGTTCTGAGAAAGCACTGTAGAGTTTTGCTGCCGTAGGGAAAAGGGATAGTTCAGGGAGGTAGTTCTCTTGGTACCATGAAAAAAAAAAAAGGCATTATCATTGTATTCAGCAAGAGCTTCTAAAAGAGCAAGCAAACTCTGTCCTTCATCTAAACAGCAAGCTGAATTAGGATCATGAGTGACATCTCCCAGTGCCCTACTCCTGTCTCCCTTTTTTACCTCTTTGAGGTTCACACACCATACACTGGTGACATACTAGGACTCTGCTGGCCAAGTTTATTGCTAAGCAGATTTCCTAAGTGATGAGGCACAAATGTCAGTATGAAAGTGCAACTCGTGCCCCTACACCTCAGGAAAAACAGGCTAAGATTTCTCCATGTTCACACATAATTTCATGAAAAGAAACTGAGTCAAAATGAGAGCCTGAGGCACTGAAGAGGTGACATCAGTAGTAGACAAAGTGACTTTGCATATTCCAATTTAACATAATTCTCCTGATAAAAGACCCTGGCTCCAGGACAAACTATGTAGCATTAAAGTGAGGAGGAGGGTGCCTCTACTCCCAGTAGTTTACCCTGGAATCAGAGAATGCATTTTACCACCTCTCCACTTGGGATGTGGCAAAGTCAGGTCCAAGCATTTTCCCATTTCCTCATCCACACTTTTTAACTCCAAACTTTGGAAACAAACCAGAAGGTCTTTTTGGACCAAGTTCAGTCTGTCTTTAGGATCTCTGCCAGATACGTTGCTCTGCTTGTGGTAATCTGTTCTCCTGAAGTTCAGCTGAAAAGGCACAACATGACTGCAATGACACTTGGGTCCACCTTGGCAGAGGCATTTTTAGTGCTAATGGCTTCCATGCCTAAAAGCACAGAGTGACAGGATTCTGCTCTGGCTCACAAATTTGATTTAACTCAGGCTGACTTCATCTTCCCCCACCTCATAACTAGGTGCTGAATGGTTTTTAAGATTAGAAGGTGGCTGCTCATTCTGGGTAAAAATCATCATGATTATTAGTACAAAAACTCATCAAGATATACCTACTTAAAGTAGAATAACTTCTTTGTGTTCCAACAAAACTTTGGTTTCATTTAAGACTAGCCTTGCAGCTATTCTGATGATCTTTTGGAATGAAAAGAAATGGATTTCTCCATTACATGCATTTGTTAAGAGTCATTTTGGCCTTGACAGCATGTGTGGAAGTCTTCTCAGTATCCTTACTATCCCTTCTTAAGGTTCCTCTCAGAACTAGGTTAAGGTCTTGCCTCCTCCTAAAATTTCTATTCCATGGTAAAAGTTGAATATTGATGGATTATTTATTTGAACTTGTGGCAGCCAACTTCCTCTTTCACCTTTTTAAGGATACAACATTTGTGGTGGCCATTTCATGAGGCAGGTGATCCAAGTGGTTCCTGCTGAAATCTTGGTGAATATGGCTGATCCTCCATAAACATCCTTTTCCTGATAATTGGCTTACTCCAAGTTTCTGCCTAGCATAACGTTCTAATTTGATATGAAATAGAAAATTTGCCTATGCTTTTTTTTGCAAGCCATATTCTTAAGACTGAATCTGAACCGCATACCTTACACAGCAATTAGACTTTCTTTTAATTTGGAGCAGACACAACAAGATCACAATGTTTAGCTGTGCCTCCAGCTGAGAGATTCAGAGGCATAGCTATATCTGGAGACAGATGACTGACTATAAGGACTATCAGAGAGGAATTTTCTTCTAGCACTGAGGAACACCACACCAGTGTCAAGGCAATTTAAATTTTCACTAGGCACCATGTTGTCCTGCTGCTTCAGCACACGGGCTAACTGTCTTCAGCTGAAGATGCTCATACCCTTCTGTAAGTAAACTAGAATGCCTGTGGGAAGTTGCATGGAGTTGTTTATTGCACAGATGAACACATACAGTCAGCCACAGTCACACAGAAGGGAATTCTATTTAAGAATGTATCAAGAGAAACGTGGCCAGCAGGTCAAGAGAGGTGATTCTCCCCCTTTACTCTGCTCTTGTGAGACCCCACCTCGAATACTGCGTCCAGTTCTGGTGTCCCCACCAGAAGAGAGACATAGATCTGTTGGAGCATGTTCAGAAAAGGGCCACAAAGATGATCCAAGGGCTGGAGCACCTTTGCTACAAGGACAGGCTGCGGGAGCTGGGGTTGTTCAGTCTTTAAAAGAGAAGACTTCAGGGGGACCTAATAGCTGCCTTCCAATAACTGAAGGGAACCTACAGGAAGGCTGGGGAGGGACTTTTTACAAGAGCGTCCACTGATAGGACAAGGGGTAATGGGTTTAAGTTGAAGGAGAATAGATTTAGATCAGATCTTAGGAAGAAATTCTTCAGTACGAGGGTGGCAAGACTTTGGAATAAATTGCCCAGAGATGTTGTGGCTGCCCCCTCCCTGGAGGTGTTCAAGGCCAGGTTGGACAGAGCCTTGAGTAGCCTGATCTAGTTGAGAGGCGTCCCTGACCATGATAGGGAGGTTGGATTAGATGATCTCTAAGGTCCCTTCCAACCTAGGCCATTCTATGATTCTATGAATAAAGCTCTTCAATGTATATTGTACCTTCTTTTACCACCTTCCTGAAATGAGGTCTTGGCTTATTCTCATGAGAATGCATAAACCAAATCACGAGAAGTTCTTGCCAACAAGGAGACATGAAACAAGTTCATAATTTCTGGTGTAATCTGCATTATGCCATTTCAACTGTGGTGAAATGCAGTTCTAGTTTTTACTGAATGTTAACCAATGTGAACCTGCTCTAAATGGGTTTAAATCCTTGAATGCAGATAAGATGTAGATTTAAACCCTATGTGAACAGTGTTGGGTTTGTGAAAGATTTAACAGTGGTGTATTTCATCTTCATCTAGTGAAGTTCCAAGTTAAGCTAACTGCAAAAAAAGTATATAAAATCTTATTCATAGAAGTTTAAAGAAAGTATAGCATTATAGTTAACGCCACACAAGTTCATGTGGGCAAGGTATTATGCATCCATCAAGGAGATTGCATTTGATCTAATTATATTGAATTAAAGATAAATTATAGTTAAACCTGTAGGGGCAAGAATGAGGATCATGAAGAGTTTTTAAAGTCATTTTAATTAATTTTCTAAATATGTTTACTTTGCAGTTCATAGAAAATTGATATTCCTATAGCTTCCCTCAGTGAAACAAGCCTTCCTCAAGCTGTGATAAGTACTTCTCAACATTTAAGTATGTAACAAATTTTATACCTTTAATAGTATGCACCAAATCATTTCTTTCTTGCAACACATAACAATCTAGAACTTAACCCGAAGACAACAACACACAGTCAGGAAGTTAGGCTTCCATTGAAAATGTTACCAACATGCTTATATATCCAAATTAATATAGATATAGTTTAATATTTTAAACATTTTAAGAGTTATTTTCCAAATTCTTAGAATATGATGGAAGAAGCACAGTTTAAGGAAACAGAATTATAAAATGATTCCTTTTCAGATGACTGAAGGCATCTGCTTTGAAAAATATTTTTATATGCGGTACTTTCTTTAAAAAAATATTTTAGTACTGAACAAGAGATTTAGAATACAAGCAACACCCTTTACTACACTGCAAATATCTTACAAAGATATGGTTCCTATGGGTGACTTTCATTACCGAGACATTTGTTGGAAGAACAACACAGCAGCTCATATGTCATCCATCAGACTCCTGGAATATGTAGAGGACTTCTTTCTCATACAAATGTTAGATGTGCCAACCAGGAATGGGACACTGCTGGACTTGCTGCTCACAAACCAAGAAAAACTGCCATAGAAAAATGATTGTAATACCTCTGTTAGTGATAGCCTTTGCTACAGGGACCACAGTACTGTGGAGGCTGGGATCCTGCTGAGAACGCTGAAGATTAGTACTAAGACAAAGGTTTTAGATTTTAGAAGAGCAATCTTCAGCTCACTTGGAGCTCAGTTGGGAGGGATTCCTTGGGAAGCTTCCAGGGAGGACAAAAGAGCCAGCAAGTGCTGGGAGTTTTTCAAGAACATGCTCCTGTTCAACAGGAGAGGTTAATTAGTCACCAACAATGCTGAAAAGGCAGAGGTTCTCTACACTTTATTCACCTCTGTCTTTACCAGACTGCTGGGCCCCAGGACTTGGCAACAAAAATCCAGGTTGATGCAAACACAAGTCCGCCATTGGTGAAGGAAGAGTTATCCACCAAAGGGTGTTAAGAGAGCAGGCTGATGTTGTGAGGCCATCCTCTATAATCTTTGAGAAGTCATGGAGACCAGGGGACATCCCAGAAGACTGGAAGAAGGCTAACGTCACCCCCACGTACAAGAAGGGCTTAAAGGAGGATCCAGAAAATCATAGACCCATCAGTCTTACTCCAGTCCCTGGGAAATCTATGGAACGAATCCTTCTGGGGGCTATCACAAGTCAAATGAAGCACATGATTGGGAAAGCCGGCACAGATGCACCAAGGGCAAATAGTTCTTGACAAACCTGATCGCCTTCTACAGCAAAGTAACCGGCTCGGTTGCTGTGGGACGAGTGGTGGACATTGCCTACCTGATTTCTCCAAGGCTTCTGATACAGTTTCCCACAGCACCCTTCTAGAGAAATTGATGGGTTACAGTCTAGGCAAGTGGTCTGTGCAGTGGGTGGAGAACTGGCTGATAGGCTGTACCCAGAAGGTGGTGGTAAATACCTCTTTTTCAAACTGGCAACCTGTCGCAGGTGAGGTCACCTAGGGATCGATATTGGGCCCAATGCTGTTTAATAGCTTCATAAGTGGTCTGGATGATGAGATCAAGTGTGTCCTGATGAAGTTTACTGATGATACCAAACTGTGTGGGGAAGCAGACACTTCAGAAGGGGGAGCCACCCTGAAGGAAGACTTGGATACACTAGAAGAGTGGGTTAACAAGAACTTGATGAAGTTCCACAAGGACAACTGTAAGGTCTTGCACCCAGAAAAACGTAATCCAGGAGTGCAGCACAGGCTGGGATCTACCTGGGGGTCCTGGTGGACAACAGACTCAATATGAGTGAACAGTGTGCTGCAGTGGCAAAGAAAGCCAACAGGATGCTGGGTTGCATCAACAAGAGCATCACTAGCAGAAATAAAGAACTCATCGCACTCTACTCAGCATTTTTCAGGCCACGCCTGGAATGCTGTGTTCCATTTTGGTCTCCACTATGCAAAAAAGATGTGGACATGCTGGAGAGGGTCCAGAGAGGGGCCACAAAGATGATCAGAGGACTGGGAAGCTGCCATATGAGGAAAGGCTGAGACAACTGGGATTGTTCAGCCTTGAGAAAAGAAGGCTTATGGGAGAACTTACAACCATGATCTAGTAGGTAAAGGGTGGCTACAAAGAAGATGGAGGCTCTGTTTTTACAAGCAGTCACATGGAAAAGAGGATGGGTAATGGGTACAAGTTACTCCTGGGGAGATTCCAGTTGGACACAAGAGGAAAATTATTCACAATGAGAACAATCAGTCATTGGAATAATCTCCCCAGGGAAGTGGTGGAGTTCCCAACACTGGACACTTTGAAGATTCAGCTGGACAGGGTGCTGGGCCATCTTCTCTAGACTATGCTTTTGCCAAGAAAGCCTGGACCAGATGATCCTTGAAGTCCTTTCCAACCTGTCCCTATGATTCTATGACATATCTTTCAACCAGAATCAAACTGAGATCTTATCTGTAGTAATCAGTCAGCTCTAGATAACTGGATGTCATTCACTGCAGCTGACTGGTCTGTTTTTCAAAGAACACACCTGAAACTGTTCATCCTTATTAGAAATGTGTTTCAATAAAACACCTTAAAATAAGCTGTAGGAGAAATAAAATTTTTGAACCAGAAAAATTATGCATAGGAACAAAATTTCACCCCCAAACTGGCAAAGTAATTTAGATGTTTCTGTTAAAACACTGAAAAAGATCAACACAAAAGTTTAATGATGTAGTGTCAAGCTTGCACACACAGGAAGTATGCTACCCATAAAATCAGGGGAAATAGATTAGCAATCTAGAAACCAGATGGTTAGTATTTACTTGCTGACATAACACCACCAAATGTTCCTAAATTTCTTTTTCAAATTTGCCTTTCACATTACACTATCAGTGTAAGAACTGATCCTGCAGACTTATACATACACAGTTCAATAAATATATTCAAGTAGCCCATTGACTTTTGTGCAAGAGACTATTCACTGAACCAGGCTGCCAACTTAGGCTAAGTCACAGAGTTGTAAACTCTTCTCGTCTACACTGAATTAGGAAGATTAAGACTGCAAAAATAATTTTTAAATTCTGTATATGTGCTTTTCTGCTAGTTTTGTACTTTGTGAAAGAGATAGCCATTTGTGGAGAAATGATAAAAGATGTTCCATGTCCACAAATACATTGCCTGGTTTTGTGGATAACTGTTAAACTTCACAAGGCCTGAAATAAATGGAAAACTTAAAATGCTTCTTGAATTTGAAGTCAAAAAGTAAATAAAATAGTTGCAGACTATTCATCCAGAAAATTTGGTAATACTGACATGAAAAATGCTTTTCAATTATAATGGGAGCCTCCTAAAAAATACTTAATCTCGCTAGTTTGTGATAAATATTTTTGCTTCCAAATACTTATCCACAGACTTATTTTTCTTTGGTGGGAAAAAAATGTATGCTGTTTATAACTTGTCTAAGTTATATGCAGGAGCTGTCTATTCAAAATATACAGAATTTCACTAGTGTTAGCTCTTCATATTCATACCGTAACTTTTCTCCTTCACCGTTATGGTTTTTTCTTCCATTTTCACTTTCCTGTCTTTTAAAATACTGTGTTCCTTCTCATCCCTGTCATCACTAGCTTTGTTTGGAGGCATTTACTTTGCCCCTTTGCCCAACATATTTTTTTCCCCATCTTTCCCTTCACCACAGTCCACTTCTCAATTGCTTGCATGTTTCTCAACATCTTGTTTTCTCATCTGCCTCCTCAGGTTCTTTTTCATTCTATTTTTACATCACAAAGTCACCTGCTTCTAGACAGTGTATTTCCTCCCCTATTTATTTTTTTCATTTGCAACCTCTGTGTGTGTATATGTAATACAGGCGCTTCACTTAGTGAAAGCGATATCATACTGTGTTGACCCCCTTACTGCCCTGAAAATAAGAAATTTGTTTTCCTGTGCTACAGTTTATTTGTTGATCACAGTTCTAGAAGCCGTGAGGGAGTTCCTTTAATGTCATTGTTACAATGATAAACTTGAGCAAGCCCTGATGCGCTCTCCTTGAATACTTACTCTAAACTTCCTACTCCTACAGAACACAGAAGCCATGTCTCAGTTTGTGAAACCAGGAATTCTACCAAGCATTTTAATCCTAGACAGGTCTTTCAGGCTATATTTATTCTGAATATCTCAAACATTCAGATATCTTCACCTGCAGCTAACTGTCCCATACAGGTGAGAAATCTGCGCCTACCCATTAAACAAAATAAACCAAAACATCAACAATAAAAAACCCACCAGAAAAAAAAAAAAAAAACAGAAAAATCACTCAACTTATTTGAATAAATGTTCAGTTTTTAATTAAATGAACAAAACAGCAGCAAAAAAGAAACCATGTCTATGTGGGGAATTTTCAGCCTGTTGTCAAAAAGACCATTAGAAAAATTCCATCATACATGAAACTACTTCTATTTGTCTACAGCACTGCTGTGTTCTCTTTCTGGACAAAAACGGGGCTAGAACACAGATAATCTGGAAAGATGGGAGAAAAGCCTTATGTTAAAGAGATGAGGTTTTAAAATTGACCTTCTAAATTTAACTACTAAAAATGATGTTTTATACAGAAATAAAATCTCACAGCCTCCAGAAAACACCACTTTCTTTAATGTAGTTATGTAAGACACTGTTCAGAGTCTCATCTAGAATGCTGTGTATCATTCCAGTCATTCATTTTAAAAAGTATGAACTCAAAGAGCAGAATTAGCAAAACAGTCATCAGAATAATCCTTACCTTTCAACAGAGTGTTCTTCTTCTGAAGAAAGGCTACATGGGACTTGACCTCTGGCTTTCAAGAGTAAACGCTACAGAAAGCAGCAAAATCACAGTGGTGATACAAGAAGGAATTGGTATAAAATGACCGGGAATAATCCTAGGAGCAATCTTCTAAATTGCAGCTTACCCATCATCCATGTCACCATAAGACTTGCTTTTCAAGGCCCAGGATGGTGTTTCAGGCAGTGGCATGGGGCACTGAATACGTTTCCAGCCATCCCTTCCACCTTCGTAAGCATGTAGCGCTTGCCTTGGTGGGTCTGTGGCAGAGTGATGTAGTCAATCTGCCAGGCCTCTCTGTATTTGTATTTCAGCCATCGTCCTCCATACTGCAGAGACTTTAACTGCTGGGCTTGCTTGATTGCAGCACACTTCATGTTCATGGATAACCTGATGGCCCGAGGTGTCATGGGCTCACTGAGCTATAAGTAATTCACCCTTATGTTGCCAATCCAGATCCATCTGAGCCACTTCAATTATAGCAGCCTGATCTACCTGTTGGTGGTTTTGTCTCAATTCTTTCTGGTGCGCCATGCAACTCTTCATGTAATTCTGGGGACAAAACACCTAATTGATTTTAAGATACAAATCCACACATTTACAAAAGGGTTTATATGACATGGTTGCTTGTGGTAGCAGGCAAGGAATCAGTGGATTTCTTCCATTCCTGTGTTCCTACAGCTCTGGAGTTATAATTCTCATAGCATGCAAGGAGAGGGGCTACCTGCTCTATGGTACAAAGTTCAAATATGCCAACATTGTTATTGCTCATTTATTGGATTTAATTTCTATCAGGTTCAAGTAGATAATATCAGTAAATATTATTTCCCAACAGTCAGGGAGAGTTTCTTTATATATTACTGTAAACAAGTTAAAGCGTCAGGAAGCACTGCAACACAGATACATCAGCCTACCCAAATTTGTGACAGATCTACATCTGGAATGTGCCAAACCATGACAAAGCACACAATGGATATTCCCTCATTCTTACATGCCTGTATGACAATGCTCTTTCAAGTGTTCCAGTCACCTGTATGACATTAGGAAGAGTTCTGCTTTTGCCAGTAGTTCTGCAGGCAGAGATATAATACGGTTTCATGATTCTCTTTCAGATATGACTAATTCAATATGCATACACAAAAGTATTTGGAATGTCACTCTCACGGAATGTCAGCTATCACCCTATCTTTGCAGAATCAGACCAGACACTTGCCCATTTTCCAATCACCCAGTCACTGTGGTAGTAAAGGTGGAGTAAAGGAAAGTTTTTTCATTAATACTTCAGCAGCCACTGTTTTCTGCAGGTTCAATCTTCTACTACATTTGCATTATCTTGTTATTATTAATAAAACCCTGCAGGGATGGGCCATGTCTACATACTTAAACATTCTTAATCTTTATACCTGCAGGATCTTCTAGAAAATGTTTCCACATATTATTAATGTGCTTGGTAAGTATAACCTTCATCCTGTTTACCAAGTGTAATTACAGATTAATTGGTTGGGTCTAGGTTTTTAAATACTTTAGCTAATATTAGCTTAGGCAACAATACATTAAATTCTGTAGGAAAATGCAAGCATCTTCAAAAATAAAGTTTTGAGAGGGGAAATTATTTAATAGTGGGAATGGAAAATGGACTGAGTTCCTAGTACTAACATTAATTCTATACTTTTAATATTTCTATATCTGAATCTAACCTTCCGTCTTGCAAATACAGTGAAAGCACCAAAAATATGTTTTCCAATGAGAATGCAAAAAGCAATCGCACATAGGAAATTCAGCTGGCAAATTTCTGAATTTATGTTAAAGGTTATTTCAATGTCATATTTCATTGAAGGCCCAAACACTCGCTGGTACTTCATCTTAACGACTAAAACACAATCCTTTATGCCTCCGGCTCCCTCTTGTGGTGTGTCGATGTTCATCTGCCTTACAGACCACACCTTGAGTCACCTCCTGCACATCGAAGCTGTGCCACCAGAAAATACTGCTGCAGAGGTGTTGAACATCCTTCATGACTTCCGTTTCTGTCTTTCTGGCATCAGTGTAGGAGATCTTTACACTGCAATTAAGAATTAAGAACCTTTGACCTTGATTATCTCTCCCAGTATTTTTCAGTGTCCCAAAGCATGCTATCTGCCCAGCAATAATAAATAAGTTTCTTCTTTTTCTTTATTTCATTTGATAGATTATATATATGTATATACAGACAGTACAATATTTTTCTTCTGTGATAGAGAATAAATGAGTTTTCATTGCTGGTTGTTCATTAAGTCAACAGATTCCAGTTAATAATGAAAAAAATTAAACATTTAATATCAAAAGCAACTTCAAGTATCTTCTATACATTTTAGTATTCTGTCTATAGTAGGGTGGTTTGGGGGTTTTCTTTTTATATCAAAAATGTATTTGAATACACTATTTTTACCCTAATACTTTATAGTACTATTCATATCAGGCATGGAGTTTAAAATGATGTGTCTCGTGGCCCCAACTAGCTCTTCACAAGAACCATATTTCACTTGTACAATCACAGCATGTTTCAAAACAGGGTTTAATCATCACCAAAGTCAAGATGCAGTTACCATGTTTAGAAATGCACTGTTTTGTTCTCCCACAAGAGGTCCAGCTATAGGCCTTGACATGAAGCAATATACAACACCACTGTTTGTAAAACAATACCTGACCTAGGCATAGTACTGAAGTTCCCAGAGCTATTCATCCCTTAACCTTTCCGTATAAAAATAATTCAACATAGGCATATATTGCACTAATTTTATCATACTGGATAGCTCTCACGCTGCATTATCTGTTCTCTTTGCTTAACTAAGATTACACTAGGGTTTTAATTTCCATGGAAAACCTGGGAATAGGGCAACAGACACACGTATGGTGTGCAATAAAGGGATGTCTATAATTCAATAGTAATATTAAAGGCATTCACAAAGGAAACTACACATTAGATTTTGAGATCATTTTCTCCAGTAGATTCATCATTCTCTCCTGTAACTGTAAGCTTTGAACTTGAATGATGTTTTGCTGATCCAGAATCCTGCGTACTTCTCTACAGGTTTCTTCCATAGCTCTACTCAACTTCTTTTGTTCTTCCAACATGGCCTCCATTAATTTTAGCTTCTTCTTTTGGAAGCTGCAGCTTTGCATTTTTCTTTTCTTAACTGGTCTTTCTTCAGCTCTGAAATGTGAATATTTATTAACAATTATTAAATTCATATTTATAAAAAAACCCTATGTTAGAACTTAAAACTCTATACTACATCCTTGCCCAAGCTACAACCTAGTCCTATTTTTAAACTCCTCTGTGTTGTCCAATAAATTCCCTCTCAAGTTTATGCCAAAACATAATTATTATCTCTATTATTGCATAGTGTTGCAGATTGGAAAAAAAATAGGTTTTAAATCTCATTTCTTTTAATAAGAATTTTTCTCTGCATAATTTTTTCTTTTTAGCTTTGACATTTCTTACACATTGAATTTATAAACAGTATTGGGAGAGACATTTTACTCATCTGGCCAGAAATAACATGGCCAGCAGGACTAGGGAAGTGATCATCTCCCTGTACTTGGCACTAGTGAGGCTGCACCTCAAATACTGTGTTCAGTTTGGGCCCCTCACTACAAGAAGGACATTGAAGTGCTGCAATGTGTCCAAAGAAAAGCAACAAAGCTGGTGAAGGGTCTAGAGAACAAGTCTTACGAGGAGTGGCTGAGGGAACTGGGGTTATTGAGCCTGGAGAGCAGGAAGCTGAGGGGAGACCTTATTGCTCTCTACAGCTACCTGAAAGGAGATTGTAGGGAGGTGAGGGTCAGTCTATTTTCCCAAGTAATATATGAAGAGGAAATGAGAGGAAACAGCCTCAGGTTGTGCTAGAGAAGGTTTAGGTTGGACATTAGGAAAAATTTATTCACCAAAAGGGTTGTCAAGCACTGGTACAGGCTGCCCAGCGATGTGGTTGAGTCACCATACCTCAAAAATTCAAAAGTTGTGTTGATGTGACACTTCAGGACATGGTTTAGGGGACTTGGCAGTGTTAGGTTTAGGGTTGGACTCAATGGTCTTAAAGGTCTTCTCCAGCCTGAATGATTCTATGATTGGTCACGTCAGATCTACTTTTAGAGGCATTTGGCAGTTGCACTTTAAGATTCTTATTTAATTAAGTGTATTTGTCACAAACACAGGATACTATGGCTATCTTCTCATATTTAGGTTAATGACAATCTTTATCAAGTAGGATTGCTAAAAAAAAAAACCATTCTCTCCTTCAAAATCCTAACATTTTAATGGTCATTTCAAGCACACTGTAACCCTCTCCTATAGCTTTGTTTTCACCATAATAAAAAGGCAAGACTCCATATTCAATATAGTAACTAATTTCCACTAGTATTTTTTCAAAAGTTGTTCTGAAGTTCAAAAAGAGTATTTGTAGCCCTTGGAGAACACCAGATTGCCAAATCCAAGTCTCTCTGTGTATCCAGCCATGCTGATGTTCCTCTAGCAGAATGTCTCAAAACTCTCTCTGGCTAAAAAAGTTAGACAAGCATGTATCAAATGGTACATCCTCATCTGAAATCTGTAGAACTGCCATGTCCAATTTGGGCAATATTTTAAGAATTTCCTCGATGCTGCCTCATGCTAAGTTTCTGGTTGGGAAAAGAGATAAACCTAGCAATACAGACAGTGCTCTCAAGGTGTATAGTCCACGTGGCCATCCGAAGTTGGGGTAACAGTGCAACGCTTGCATTCAAAACCAGCCTAAACAGCATACAAATCAAAACACACACACGTAGATCTGTTTCTCTTAACCTGTGATCCAAGAAAGAAGCTTGCTTGGAGGAAGAAAGGCAAGTGGCTTGCTTGTGAAGGAGGAAGAAAGGCAAGTAAGAGGCAAAGGTGCAAGTGTACTACACATCTTTAAAACCTCCAGTTACAGCCAGATAACTTCCTTTCCAAATTTAAGTGATTGTTGACATGTTCATTCACACTTTTTGTACCTCCAGACTGGAGTCCCCAACATCAAAGTTATCTGATGATGGATCCTGAAGCCCCTTCACACGAACAGCAATCTCAGTCGTGTTCTGCCAAATGCAGTATCCTTTTTAGGTGAAATGCAATAATGAGATAGCACCGTTGTGAGTAATATGCTATGTCAATGCCATGTAGTTTTCAAGACATCCTTGAATATAACTCTTGAGGAATGTGTTTTCATTGATGTAAAGAAGGTGAGCGGAGAGGGAGGTCACTCAGCTGTGGCAGATTTGTATCATAGTGTCATTCATGTTCTTATCCTACTTGGCAGGCTTTGTGCAACAGTGACTGTGACATTCACATCTCTCAGCACCTGAAAGACTTAATGCAAATATAACACAAGCCCCTTGACATTTAAGAGTGCAATGATCTCAAAAGGATGAGGTCTATGGAAAGAAACAAGTGGGTTAAATTAAATGCTATTAAAATCTTAAGAGAAAAAAAAAACTTAGAATTGATCTTGAGAGAAACAATTTGAGTACTGTTTAGTCATTTGAATGTGCTGTCCCCTGGCAAACAGGTAAAAAAGAACAACAATCTTCTTTTATAAATACACATTAACATGGTGAACAAAGACCACTGGCTTTCAGATTAACCAAGAATTTAAAGCCACCTGTACAATTCACAGGGCTTTATCAACATTACACTGCTACAATGATGCTAAGAGAAGAGAGAAGTCATCATCTTTATGCTAAACAAAACTTTGGAAGGTATACAAAATAAACTCACCTTTGCAAATTCTATATACCATATTTGATTTGGGGTATCAAATAAATGTGTGTCAAGTAAATATATGCTGCTCTGCTCAAACTGTGGGTCAAGCTTGCAGCTAATCATTGAGATTATCACAGCCAAAAAAATCCTGCAAGAATGGGTCTTGGCTGACAGCAAATTCTGGTTGCCCCCATTAACTCTTAGAGCCAGAATGATTTGAAGTGTGGTTCTCAAAGAGATCAAGCAAGTGAAAAAGGTCTATATCCGTCTAAGGACAACACTGAATCTGTTACTCCAAGATTTCCATCACTGCACTCACAGTCACAAGGAGTGCGCGCTTTCTGAAAGGCAGAGCAAGAAGCTTTCTGAAATGATGGTATTATTTTAGCCGAAGTCACCTTTTGAATTGAAAGTTGTCTTCACAGAGGACTTAAATATTGAAAACTCAAAGCATCTCTATTCTCTTCCCAGTACAGTACTAGAAAGAAGCTATGGTAAGACTTCTTGTCTGAAACAAGTAAAAACCGGCTCCTAGAGCCACAAGAAGGCTGGCATCTTGTCAAACTAAGCCCTAGTGAGAATGGCCCTTAGTAAGGAATGGGAGAGAAAATCTGAGGCATGTTAATGGTCCTGAGCTGCACTGAGTATTGTGTGACTTTGTTGGCAATTGTGGCTGCCATTTCGTTTTTAAGTTCAATTGAGACCAAAAAAAAAAAAAGTAAAAGGAGATGGAGTGATTTGGATTGAAAGATATAAAATATGCCTTATTTTTCAGTGAAGAAAAAGAATCTTTTAAGTGTTTTCCTAGAGTCTGTACACAATTGTATCTGGTTTTCAGTTAAACAAATGTGGTCCATCAAAAACTTTTAAGAAGTATAACCATATATCCAAGATAATAACTGTCTTGCACAGTTCCAGAGAAGAAAGAGAGGCAAAATGTCTGGTGGTGATAGCATCTACCTGGAGAACTGCATCAGCAGTATCTGCAGTCTGCTAATAACTAAGAAAGTACTTACTGACAAGTGCTTGCTAAAAATCAGGTTTCAGCACAGAGAATTCCCTCCCAAAAGCCAGGGTACAAGGATTCTTCAAGGTCTCCTAAGTGTTCTCTATGTTTGTTTACAATTAACAAACACAACTTGGTAATTAGACAGCCTGCATTGTAATACTTATTTCAGATACTCCTAGCTTTGGTGGTGTTCCTAATCTCCTTTTCTCTCCAGCCATGGTGACTATCAATGAGAGGATTTTATGATCACTCACAAATCCACAGTAGGGACTTGGAACTTACAGTCCTTTCTTCTTGCAGAATAGCTGTTGAAGGAGAGCTCTTGAGAAGGGGTCTACAAAAGAAGGATCTAAAGAATCTAATTTATAAGCAAAGAACCCTCCACAACATGAAACAACGTAAAGTGTCCAGTGATGCCTGATGGAGTTATTTGAATACTGAAGTGTATCTGTCTTGATATGTTCTAGGTCTCCTAGGTAGCATGCCAGAGAGACCACTCTAGTGTCAATAACTTTTTATAACAGAAAGTCAAGAGGGAAGCAGGAATTGGAATATGTCTTCAGCACTGAGTAACCCACCAGTATCAGTATACTCAAATAGTTTCAGCTATGACTATGTTTGGTTTGGCAACCTGTGGGCACATGCATAGAGGATGACCAATGTTTTCTGTAGTTTGTGTTGTTGAGTCTCCATGTTTAAGACCTCCGTGGCAACAGGAGTGCAACAGATCCTGACAGCATCCCCAACCTCTGCCAAAGAAACATCTCCACTCTTTGCCAAGCCTGGTCTCTGAAGGTAGATTTTGAGATCTGGAGGAAAGAGGGTCTAGGAAATCCAGGACCTCAAATACAGTCTACTCATACTCTTGGGCCTACAGCAGGGGGCCTCCAGGAGAACTGGCACAAATGAAGTACGGAAGAGCTCCGGCACTGGGACTATGTTGCAAGCAGAACCTTGCAAAGCTATTTTAACAATACGCTCTAAAACAGACAGGCAGGATTCCAAGGAAGCAAACCAAGGGAAAGAAAACATTCCCTGTGATCTAGGAGGCTGAGCAGAAATGATAGTCCATATTGGGGACCAGGGGGAACAAAGCAAAACCACTGGGTATAATTAGGCAAGATCTTAGGCAAGCCTCAAATGTGTTTGCTGTCCATCGCTCTAAGATCAATTTAATTCATTCTTTAATTAAAATTTCCCTGATTGATTGCCTACACTCACCCAATAAGGGTCTTTTCAGGAATGTGAGAATAATTAATGAAAATGCAGTTGAATACAAAGAGTAATCTGTCTACCAAAATGTATTACCTCAAAAAACCATAAAAACAATCCTTCGTTTCTGACTGCTTCATGGCAAATGGGTTTCCAGTGTCATCAGTTTCTGGAATTCATGGCTTTCAACAGCTAACAGCTGTTTCTGGCTTGTTTGTGCTTTTTTAGCTATATGTACAAATCTGAATAGTCCTCCATGACCCATATCTTTAAGGAAAATAATCAACAATGACTTGGAAATAAGTATCTTAATATTAGAGATGGCACAAAGATCTTCAGCATTTGAGGACTGAGGATCAGCCAATGTGGATGTTCTGGTAAAAGAGGCTCGTTCAAATACAGCCAAATGCATTCAGGAATTAATGAGGTTCATTCCTGAAGTGTAGAAAACAGCCACAAAAATGGCTTGGAGCCTGGGCAAAGCACCTTGCTCTGATAACAAGTCTGCATAATGCCTTAAGACGCACTACATAATGCGCATAGCCTAAAGCTCAAACTTCTTTGTAGATGCTGCCCATTCAGATTTTAAATAGCCGTGGCATAATTTTAGAAAGATTAAAGGCTTTGCCAAAACTATTATTTCCTGAATAAGCATCCTCACCAAGCTTTAATGCACCTTCATTAAACAATTCGTATCTCAATTAATTCATGTTACCAATTCTTACTCTTTCTCCATATGTAAACCTTCTGTACCAAATTATTTAATCTACATTTAAAAACTGAAGAATACCAAAGATGGTGTGATTTTGGTACACAACTAGCTTGAAGCAAAAAGTAAAAAATACTGAAAGGGTGTCTAATATAGTGAAAGATAAATAGAAGAAACATCTGAAAGTTTAATTCACTATATTCTCATTAGATACAAGACACTGGTTTAAGCAATGGATTCATCACTGGAACAGATTCCTGTTAGGGAAGGGTGAATTCTCTATCTTTTTTCTGGTCTAGACTGGATAACTAGCAAAAAATTTCCAACAGTCAAACAAATCATGGAAACGAAGTGGAGGACAACAGAGACATGGGGCTCCTGAGTGGAGCAGTCCTCTGTTGAAGGGAAGCACAGAAACCCCTCCTTAGCATTTCTGAGCTCCACACCAGAGTAGCTGAAATCAAATACATGCATAGTATTTAACAAGAAGTCAGACTAGATGATACAGTGGGTTTATTATGGTCTATTAATCTAGGAAAGCAACTCTTTCACGCCGATTTTCAGAATAATAGAAATGGGAGAACAGATGAAGTCTGAACCACATTCACAATCTCTATAATTATTCTCTGTCTTTAACAATGAAAATAAAGACCACAGATTAGTCCATAGGGTGAAAAAAACACTGTTTTCAATTAGATAAAAAATAATTTACAGTCGTATCAGGAATTTTGATTTTAAAAGTTTAAGCTGCAGTACCAGACTCCACCACATTCCAGTGTATTATCTGACCATAATAGAATAATTCTGTTATTATCATTAGATGTTTTATGGACATTGCAGTATTACACAAGGTTTGATGAAACCCAAGAGCAACATTAGAACAATACTAAGTAGTAGGCACCCCATTAAGGGGAAATAGAGATTCCAAATATTTTCCTCATCTGCAAATTGCAACAAAAGTAAAAATTAATTTGATCTCACATTAATTTCATTATCACTACCTAGAAAAAATAGTGGTTTTTAAGAAGTTGAGAACTCGAAGAATTTCAAATAAAATGCAAAGAAACCCAGTTTCAACTCTTTTTAGCTTGAGGGTGTGTATGTATTGACTGAAATATAAATCCTGACATTTTTCTCTATCATGAAAGCTAAACATTACATTTAACAACTTTTTTAAAGTTGTAATTTACATAACCAAGTAGCTTCCTGCTACATTCAAGGATACTGTGGAAAATACAAAGTTGACACTCAAAAGCTGTGTTTGTGAGTTTAAGGGAATAACACTAAAGTTTTCAGAAGTTTAAATGTTGACTTAAAAAAGAATTGTTTGAGGGTTTTTTGACTGTCCCT
Source organism: Eurystomus gularis (assembly GCA_013400335.1). Taxonomy (NCBI): domain Eukaryota; kingdom Metazoa; phylum Chordata; class Aves; order Coraciiformes; family Coraciidae; genus Eurystomus; species Eurystomus gularis. The sequence continues at coordinate 45,912 of VZZY01007883.1, forward strand.
TGCTACCATAACATTATGGTTTGTATATCTGAAGAAAAGGTCCCAGAGTGTAAGCTTACTTTGCAAACTTGACTGATCTGTGTATAGTTCACTTCATGGAAAAAATAGGAACATACAGTTGTAAAATATACAGCTGTAAAATGCATCTATATTTTACAAAGAGATCTGTGTGTGTGTTTGTCAAAATACATTTCAAAATGATTGTTTTGCATAGCCATAAAGTACAAAAATTGAGAGGAAAATTGAGGACCTGAAATGTTCTTTTAATTTCAAGCCCCCGTATTGTCTTTAGTTCTTTTTTTTAATCTGTTAGATCAACTGTGTACCGTTTAGAGGAAAGGACATTTACAAAAAAGCCAAGATGGACCCAAATTTTGTATGCTAATTCTTTTCTCTCTTGTTGGCTATTTCAAAGCATTTTTCAAATACAGGATGACACTCTAATTGCTTAAGCTGAAAATTGCTCCTCAGTTCATAATTTTCCATTAGTAACAGTAAAAGAATTATCTTCCTTGTCTTACCGTGGCAGCTCTAACGTATTTTAACCCATCTGATATCATTAGCAAGTGCTGTATTTTCTTCTGGCCAAGAAAGGGTTCTCTTCTCTCATTCATCAGCCTAACAGGTCAAAGCTGTACAAGCTTTCCAACCCCACTGTGGCTATTGGAATACCACTTTTCCTCCTTCCAGATATGTGCCAGATTATTATCCCAAGTGCCTGCTAACTTTTGATCTGATCATAATGCTCGCCTGAAGCGTTACAATAATCTCTCCCATTAGTATCTAGTGCTCAACTTTTTATTTTTTTAAACACAGCAGAAGTGTATTTCAACCTGTGAATATGTACGTATCTTGCTGTTAAATTATATGCACAATATGACGTTGCACAAAATTCTTTTATAGTAGAGACTGTGAGAGCATGGCTGCATTAGTACGTTAGGGAGCAATATATTTGTAAGTTAGGGAATAAGCAAGGGCTTGTAAGGATAGGACGAGGGGTAATGGCTTTTAACTGGGGAGGGGGAGATTTAGATTAGATGTAAGGAAGAAGTTCTTCACTATGAGGGTGGTGAGTTTCTGAAACAGGTTGCCCTGGGAAGTTGTGAGTGCTCCATCCCTGAAAGTGTTCAAGGTCAGGTTGGATGGGGCCCTGAGCAACCTGGTCTAGCGGGAGGTGTCCCTGCCCATGGCAGGGGGGTTGGAACTAGATGAACTTCAAGGTCCCTTCCAACCCACACCGTTCTATGATTCTATTATATTATGGAGGTCCTACCACACTGACAGCTGACCTACCCATCCCTCCGGCTCCCAAACCCTGTTGCGCAGCCATCCTTAGCAGGCAGCAGCAGCACTGCAGCCTGTCCTACCACAGGGACAGGGCGTCGTTACCTGCTATACAGACTTGCAGCCCATTGAAAGCCAGCCTGTGTCACTAAAGGCTACATTTATACAATCTGCAGTTTTTAAAATAGCCAAGTAAAGTTAAAATATTTTTTACTAAAACAGGTTAGGTAATTATCTTGGACAAAGTAAAAAAAAAAACTACTGAACCTGAAGCTGGCAAAAATGCATTATAGCCTACATTTTCTAGATCTTATCACTATGGAACTAATTCAGTTATAGTGGCTGAAGACCACTTCAGCTGTAAATGGAAATATCTACATAAGAGTAGTAGACCAAGTGCAAATTATAAGCACAAGAGATATGCACTTGTGGTTGATTAGCTTGACTTCAGCAAGGGCTTGCTGAAGACATGAAACCTGGTGTGGTGACCTCTGTCCCCCCCTACCAGTCACTTAGGGTACAAAATCTGTGTTGTCCTGGAGTTGTCCCTAAGCTGAAGGAACCTGGCATTTTTTAAAAGTCTGATGTTATCAAATAGTCTAGTCATGTTTGTGGAAAAGTGACCTTCTAATTAAACATTAAGTAATATTATTGGAAATCAAATTGTGAATTGGGAAAAAAAGATACTGCATCAGAAATGTGATCTTGTCATTTGCAAACCCCAAGATCAAGAGAGATTGTGTATCAGGGGTCTCAACTACTTACAGTGAGCTAGGATGAAAAAATGTTACAGTTCAAGAATTATACACCCTAATATATATTCAGTTGCCAAAAAAAAAAGTTTAAAAAAATAATCATGAGCTCAAGGGCTATTTGCTTGAATGACTGAATGAATTTGTCCTAGTTTTATTCATCCAAGACCAGGCCTGGAAACAATAATCCAAACTTGTTAGGTTGGTTCTTCCTCCAGTTCAACACCTTCTCAGTTGCATGACTGACAGATAATTTTACTGTTATAGTTAAAGCCTCACAGGCTCATGATAAGAATCTAGGAACTTCTTTTCCTGCCAGAAAACTGTAATCAACTCCTATTTCACACCACTCTGGGTGAAAAATGAGACCAGTAAAGTCTAAAATTTGTATCAAGTGTACAATTCTGCCTTTTGTTAAAACACTGCCTTCCAAAGAAGTCCAATCTTATCAAAAAAGAAAACACATGTTTGCATTCCCAGGCTAGCGTTTAGTTTGCAGAAGTGACATTCTCAGTTGTATTTAAAATGTTGCAGAGTAGTAGCATTTCAGTGTCCACAGAAACACTTTGCTTCTTTCCACCATTTTAATAAGAGCTGAAATGACTAGAGAAAGTTCATACTCATACCAAAAGGAAAACTAGAGCAAGCCAAAATTCATCTAAGCAGTATGTTATGTCTTTGATTGCTCTGCAGAACTCTCTTGAACATGCCTATACTCCTATTACGAACACTCCACCTCATGTGAGCAGTGACATGCACGCTGAGTTTTGGCAACATTATATAACTTTTTGCCCAGTCCTCCTAAACCCTTCCAGTTTCTCATAAAGGAATGAATAAAATGCCCTAATTCAGCAAAGTGGCTGAGACTGGGGAACAGAACTCAGCTATGATTTACAGAAAAGACAGTACAGCTGTTAGAGAAAAATGTGCTAGGTGTCCCCTTTACATAACAGATCTGGTTCACCCTGTGAAAT
>VZZY01007883.1:48965-90455 GCA_013400335.1 Eurystomus gularis
ATGCTACCTCAGTTTGTAAGAAAGTAGGCTTGATGAGCTCTCTGAATGTTCATCTTCAAAGCATTCTTCCCTTCCTTCATATGTAAACTGGTTATATGGCAAATACAGAGGTGTAGACTTTGCTGATGGAGACTGTGAGGCCTCCGTCTGTGATGTAGAAGGACCTGGTTGCTGATTTTCATGCATTTTCACATCGCTGTGGTCTGTCACTTTGGATAAGATCCTATCAATGGTTTTGTAGTAAGGCCAGTCAGGTGCAACAGTTTCACTGTCAGTCATGCATTTTAATTTCCTGTAAGAAAAAGCATACAACATTAAAGCTTGTTTTCCTATAAAAGTAGTTTTCATACAGATCCTCTACCTCAAAACATTTGCTCTGTTCACATTTAGGAGTCAAACTAAATGTTTTTAATGAGAATAAAATTAGACGCTTTTTTCTTTTAATCTCCAATAATATCTCTCAGTTTCTTTTCCTAATTTTGATCTGTGATTAGAAGTTGCATGTAAACTCCAAATGAAATTCAATACAAAGGACACTACAACTTGTAACAGAAACAGTTTTATGTTGGTTGTAAAAGAACTTTTCTTCCCCTTACAGTGTGCCAGACAGCCGTCCCTGACAACTAGAGTAGGCAACATACCACAGCTTTTGCCAATCTATGAGCAGCCCTGTACTTCCATGCTTCGAAGGAGAAATATTTCTTTTCCATGATGAATACAAATGGCTATAAATGTAATTCATATCTTTTTCCTAATATTGCGTATAAGTTCTGAATTGCCCAGGTAAACATCCTAGTAAAAACAATGAGTGTAGATGTCTGTTCACCTGTTACAGAATAATCAGTGTAGGAAAAAGTACAGAATTTCATTAATTTACAAAAAAAAAAAGAAAATGGTTAATAATGCATTATACATAGTATGCATAAAAATATTGCAGTGAAAGGACTATCAACCATAACCTCGTCTTTCACATGCATCTTACTATGAGATCTATTATTCAGTCCTAACACAAAGTTCACTGCTATCGCACTTGGCAGCCATTGTTACTTTATTTACTTTTACTGAGAAATATAAAACCGAGGTGTACAGATAACTCACACATCTCAGAGAAACTCCAGTGCCCAGCTGGAGTCCCAGACTTTCTCTGCATTTGCCTTTCCCTGTCGGGATCTTGTTACGCTAAATCAAAATGCAGCAAGGGAACAGAACAGGAAAGGCAAGACCAATGACAAATGCTCCATTTTCATAAACCAGATTTCATTCAAATTAACAAAAAGCTGAACCAAGTCTGATTCTCACAGCTAGCAAGAGGTTTCCATTTGCAGAAAAAAAGGATAGAAACTGTTCCCGGACACCTGGCCCACCCCCATTTCTTGAAGCCTTTCAGGTTTTTCCTCCTCAAAATCCATCCTGCCCACACCCGTCCTGCAAAGAATAGAATTAAATAACATGTAAACATGATAAAAACACTGCCAAACTTAAAAGTGAGAACTTGAAGTTCTTCCTTTTAAACAGCTCTCAGCCTAGGGAAAGGGGAAATCCACCAGTGAGAAAAGAAAGCAGAAATATTTGCTTAGCTTTTAAAGTCATTTAAGGATTCTTCTTTTTTTTCTCATCCTTGCAAGGCCTGATGAGCTTTTCCAGCTACTTAGAAATGGGCATCATAGCCCTGCCTAGCAAAGCCTCCACAGCCATCTAGATTTTTATGCCCTCTATGCATTCAAAATTTTGATTTCATACATGTTTCACAACCTACTGCTGCAATTTCATAGTCAGAGAATATCTAGCACAACCTACAAATCCATGCATATCCATCCAGCACAGATGCAAAATAGCTAAATACAGGGCTGACAGCAACCACCAATTGATATTGATTATTTTTAGCTCAATTGTTTTGGATATTTGCATGAAAAACATATCTATTAAACCACTATGAGCTACTAGCCAAGTCTACACTCCACATTTGTTTGCCCGTGTTGAAACCCCCAATGTTTAAAACATTACCATCCCGAGCTGCCCATTGCAACACATTCACCATGGTTGGTCACCCCAGTGGACGAGACAGCAAAAAGCCATGTGTGAGCACACCTCAGCAATGCCAGTGCAAAGTCCAGCAACTGCATTAAGACTTCATGGGACATGGTTTGAGCCTTGAGGACTGCAAAACATTCCGTCAAAAAGGACCGGAAAAGCTCAGAGCGGGTATTCTACTGACTGCTCTGGGGGCAGAGTTGTGTTTAGCCTAGCATTAGCCAGGACCCCCAAATCCTCATCAGCAGAGTCACTGCCCAACCAGCCTGTTCCCAGTCTGTATCAGTACAGGGGAGTCAGCCACACCAGGGCTAGGACTTTGCATTGGTCCTTGTTGAATTTAATGAGGTCCCTATCGGCCCATTCCTCAAGCCTGTCTAGGTCCCTCCCCTATGTGCCCTGCCCTCACACATGCAGACTGCAGCCCCCAGTTTGCCGTCATCTGCGAAACAGTGACCATGCACTCCACCATCTCCTCCTTCAGGTTGTTGATATTAAACAGGGCATGTCCCAGCATAATCTCCTGCAGTCCTCCACTTGGAATGAGCCTATAGGTAGAGTACAAGCCATTAACTACTACTCTTTGAGCCCAGAGATCCAAGCAGTTTTTCACCCAGCTCGTAGTCCCTCTATTTGTAGTATAACATCCCAACTTGGATACAAAGGTGTTCTTGGAGACCATGTCAAAAGGGTTTCTGCTGCCAAGTCAGACAACATTCCTCTCCCCTAACCCACAGATCCAGTCATTTAGTCACAGAAAGCAAGAAAGTCAGTCAGATATGATTCACTCTTAGTAAATCCATTCTATTTCCAGTCACCACCTCTCCTTTATATGACTGGAAATTGCTTCCAAGATGGCTTGCTCTGTGATCTTCCCAGGAGCTGATCAACTTTTAATTCCTGTTCTTGCTTTTTCTGATGGGTTCAACAGTGGCCTTTCTTTAGTCCCCAGGGAGCTCCCTCAATCTTCACAAACTTTGGGAGATGATTCCTGACTCAGTCCTTTTCTACTACTGGTATTTCCTCTAACCCTGCTCCAGGCACACCAGACTGAGAGAGCTGGGCAGTGAAGACTAAGATAAAGAAGGTACTGAGGATACTCAGCCTTATTACTTGCACCTGCTTTCACTAAATCACGCACCCTCCATCGTGATTTTTGGGGCAACCTCCAGTATCAATACAGGTTGGAGGATGAGGAGACTGAGAACAGCCCTGTGGAGAAGGACTTAGGGGTAGTGGTGGATGAAAAGATGGACATGAGCCAGCAATGTGTGAGTGCAGCCCAGAAGGCCAACCATGTCCTGGGCTACATCAAAAGAAGTATGGCCAGCAGGTCGAGGGAGGTGATTCTGCTGCTCTACACCGCTCCGGTGAGACCTCATCTGGAGTACTGTGTCCAGCTCTGGAGTCCTCAGCACAAGAAGGACATGGGATCTGTTGGAGCGGATCCAGAGGAGAGCCATAAAAATTATCAGAGGGCTGGAACACCTCTGAGGACAGGCTGAGAGGGCTGGGGTTGTTCACTCTGGAGAAGGGTGTGAAGAGACCTTATTGTGGCCTTTCGTTACTTAAAGGGGGCTTATAAGCGAGATCGGGACAAACTTTTCAGCACAACCTGTTGCGACAGGACAAAGGGTGATGGTTTTAAACTAAAAGAGGGGAGATTTAGAATAGATAAAGGGAAGGAATTTTTAACAATGAAGGTGGTAAAACACTGGAACAGGTTGCCCAGAAAGGTGGTAGATGCCCCATCCCCGGAAACATTCAAGATCAGGCTGAACAGACTTTGAGCAACCTGATCTACTGGAAGGTGCTGGACTACATGACCTTTAAAGGTCCCTGCCAACCCAAACCATTCTGATTCTATGAAAAGTTTCCAGGAGTACCTGGAGTATGTTCAGCTCTGTACTCAGATCCCATTTTTGTACAAAGCCATCATGATTTTGAAGGAAGAGCTGTTATTTATCATCTGCCCAAAGAGCTGTAGAGTTGTAGCTATATAAAACCAGGTATTTCTCTGGCTCTGAATGCACTGAATGGATACTAATTACCGTAGCTCTGGGCTAAAAAAAAAAGTGATCACTACCAGGAAATAGGCAAGAGAACTTTCTTAGCTTAAAAGGAACACCAGCAGCAACTACCTACCTGTATGGAGTCTGGCTCATACATAAAGAAAAAAAGGATTAAATAGATGGAGCGATGAGAAGATAAGGGAGAAGGGAGCGTCAGTCCTTTGGAAAGGAAGTAGGAACGCTGCAGGTGGAGGTAAACAGGGAGAATGTGCACTCGAATAGTGGTGTTAGTTTAGCTTTCTGGTAAAAAACGAATCTAATAGCTATATTTGTAGTATTAATATCAAGTTTGGGGATTCACTGATTTTAAAATATTTTTTCCACAACTGCCAGAAGTCCAGAAAACCTAGTGAGACAGCTGAATTTTTGCCTGCATCCAGGTAAGCATAACCCTGGCAGAACTGAAGTCTAAGGCAAAGATGAATTTACAGCTCTCAGTCAGTCGTTACTGTGACTCATCACAGCAGGTCCCAGTTGCATCCAAACTGTAAAGCTGCTGTGTTTGGTTGGTTTGTTTCTTTCTGTTTTGGTTTAGTTTTTTTGTTTTAATCAAAAATGAAGATGTTAAAAAGAAACCAGACAATATTAAGGCTGGGATGCAATAGTCCAGAAATGAGAGAGAAAGATGAGCCAAGTGTTCAACACTTTGAAATCAGGCAAATCATTGCCTGAGTGAGCAAGCCAGGCAGAAAAAACAGGTAAGAAAAGGGGGGTGAGAAAGTCAGCAGAGCTTGCAAAATAAATTCATGCTGAGTTTATCTAGACCTGTTGCTGTGTCATGAGGCTCTATTAAAATCCAGCTGAGAGCACAGGCAACTGAGAACTCTTTCCAAAGACTCAGAGATCAAAGTCGAGTTTCCAGTGGACAAACATCTCAAGTATGAAAAACATTGTCAACCCAGTTAATTTGAAGGTTCGTTGCTTGTCTTACAACAGAAAAGTGAATAAATTAATGGGCTTTGAGATCCTACTGCCAAAATGCTCCACTGAATGGACTGAGTTGTTTGTGCCACCGTTGACCTTTCTTCAGATTTTATTCTCTGTGCCTATTAATCCACCTTCTAAAATAACATTATTCAATAGTATGTTCTAGAGAGTTTTTGTAAAATCATCATTATTTGAATGATGATAACCAATCTATAACTTGCCTGGGTTTTTTTAGGCTTTGCTCAAAACACTATTGCCTTTTTATCATTATTACAGTATTTGATATTATTACTTGCCTTAAGGAATGGATGTAAGATCCATCTCCTGGGGTTTCTGAGAAAAGCTTTCAAAATAAATAATAAATAGCAACTGCTCATGAACCAATCAATGGTGAGGAAAAGAAAGATGTATGAAAGTACCATACTAAGTTGTGCATCTGCTATAAATTATTAAAGTTAAAGAGAAAGACTGTAAAATATTCAAATTCAACTTTCTGCAGTAATTTGGCTGCACTTATATTTTATTATTTGCTGTAGCAGAGGTCAAATATTCCGGTTGCCTAATGTCACAGAGTATAGCAACGGATTACACAAGCAACAATGTTTAATTGCTATCATATACACATGAAAATAAAAAATTAGACTAATCTTTTATTCAAATCATGAGACTGATTCAAATTTACCAATCATTAACATTAATTGACTGCAATTCACATCAAAAAGCAACAGCTGCATCCTGTTTTCTAGGCTTTGGGGAGGGTGTTGTTTTTGAAAATAATAAATTTGCATTCACACGGTTCTTATTTTTAAACATCAGAAAGAATCAGCCAAAACTGTAGGCCAGTGTGCAAGCTTTACAAACCCTCCTTCCTTTTTATGAGCCAGTGTGTGTTATGGCAGTGGAAATATTATAACAACAGATACAGTGTGGTGTTACACATTAAGATCAGCCTATTAGTGGTGACAGGTCGGTGCTTTCTTTTAGAAGGACTAATTACAGGTTCATATATGCTTCATGTCCCAAGGAGCTTACAAAACACAGAATTCAGCACATACTCTAAGTGATGCTAAACTGCAAGAGCTGGCATGCCAACCTCAGCAAAACTTTTGATGACCAGCACATCAGAAACCTTACCTTTGAATTCCAGTGGGCTTGACTCAGCCCTTTCTCCTTCCAAGATGGATAAATAGGGGGGTAGGTTAATGCAGCTCACCACACAGGTGTGTTTAAAACTGACCACTAAAAGCCTGGTGGCTGATCTATCCACAGTAGGTATTTCAGGTTCTACAGCAATTCCTAAAAGTGGAGTTTTACTCAAATGCACCTGCAAAAAAAAAATTTCCTTCTGTGCAGAATTTCCCACCCAGCCCATTTCCATGGTGGATGAAATGGTCCTTTAATATACTGAGACTCCAGTAAGAATTACTTCAAGTCATGGTATATTTTTCCCTAAATAGTTTTCTCCAGATGGACTTGGACTACAGTAATGGAGAGGAATATGGGAACTGCTCCCAGATCAAGCCCATCATCCCACTGCCTCACTTCTGACAAAGGTCAGTGCTAAATACTTCAAGAATGATTTTGATGGACAGGTTGTGGGGGCATATTCACCCATGAAGACACTTGCTCAGTTTTCCATCAAGAGATAGTAATATCCTGAAACCCGTTGTCTTTTATAACTCAGACTTGAAGACAAATGATTTTTGTGGTTTTATTTAATAAATCTAATCTTTAGTAAAAGTATTATTAATAAAACAACCTACCACTCTCTTGGTATCAATGATTTTCAGTGGTAATGAGTTCCACATGCTTATTACACAGTGTAACGCAAATTTATATGACTTTAACTAGTTTTACATTTCTTGCCTTACAATTCCAATAAATAGCTTCTTGTCTTACAGCAAAAGAAATATCTGCTTTATATTCTGAAAAATAGTACCGTATATTTTTATGCACTTCTAGAACTCCTGTATGTTTCTTTGCCTTCTTTCTAAGCAAGTAACAAACTTTTCCATTTCTCTTGATAAAGAAAGCTTTCCACATCTCAGCCTAACTGTGTTTTCTAAACATCTCATTCTCATCACCTAGTTGAAATATAGGGCAGTCAGAAATAAACACAAGAATTCAAGGAGGAAATAATGACGTAAAGTAGATTTTTATAATGGCATTTTAACATCTGAATAATGTTTTTACCTCAAATGTGGAGGAATGGGATGTGATCACCCTAAAACTGCTTTTTGAGACAGATGCTCACGTGCACTGCACTACACCTGAGCTAACTTTATCTGGCAACACAAAATTCCACATAGGATCAAAACATACCCAGAACCAGGGGGAATACTTGGACTGTGAGTCCATGCTGAGTTCTGTGCCACTGTAAGCATGCAGGTACTTGCATCAGCTGCAGCAACTGCAATAATCACTGGCTAAGAAACATTCCTCCCCTACCTCTGTATAAGTTTGTCCGACTTTGACTCCTTCTGCACAATAATGGCTTCCAGTGAGCTAAATAAGCAAAACAGTATTTATAGAACTGCATCTTAAAATGCTATGGGGTCCTCAAACTGGAGAACACCATTATAAACATGTTCACTGCTTTTTCTTTTAGATCCTTTGATGTTTCAGATCACTACTATCTGTTTCAAGAGATGTCCCAAGATAAGATATGCCAGTGATAACACTTTTAGCACTGAACTTGCTTAAAAGGACTAGTATAAATACTCAAGTACTGCTTCTCCTTTTATAGATGAAAACCAAACATGTATGTATACATGCACATAGGTATGTATAACAATTTGTAGGACATAAATTTTATTTCCCTTTATGAAATTGTGGCACATAGCTAAATAATATGTATGTCTATGTGTATACATGCACATAGGTATGTATAACAATTTGTAGGACATAAATTTTATTTCCCTTTATGAAATTGTAGCACATAGCTAAATAATATGTACCCCAATCAGATCAGATTAAATCCTCTAATTCAGTTTCTTTCTGACTATTAAAATAAAACTAGAGACCATAACACCTTTGCAACACTGTAAAGAGTTGCCTAAAAAAGTAAAGGATCCTGAAGTGGTGGGAAGTAGTAGCAACCTGGGTGCAGAACCCCCCCACAATTCCTGCTGCTGGAGCTACGTTCTCCCATGTCATGCTTACTAACCCTATGTAATCATTACAAAATATTATCACAAAATAGCATATTTTCCCACTCCCAGGATCTTCTTTTTCAGTTTATGCTACAGTGCAGTGATGATTCCCAGAAACACAGTGAGGTAAAGCATCTTAATCAAGTATCCTTCAGGCACCAAAATGTGGTTTAAAACTCAGCTGCCCCACAGCAAAGCCAGCAGTCAGTCAGTGGCAGCTCCCATCATTTACAGTTTCATCATAACATTTCCTATGCTCACACACCAAGGAAAAGTACTCAGAAAACTAGAAACTGTTTATCCCTGCTCTCGCTACCACCTTGCCTTGAAAGCAAAGCACACAGCATGATTTGGGTAAGAACAAACAAGAAGAAAGCTGCATTTCATATTCAAGAGTACAAAATGAAACAGCACCATGACAGTGCAAGGCAGTTTTTTAACTCTCCTAAATTAGCATCTTAATCAATAGGCAGGGAGCTGCAATGCACTGCAAAACAGAAAAGCAGCATGACAACATGCAACAGAAGCAATCTTAGAAGTTCACAGAAACATAAGAATAATTTTTTTGAATACCCCCACACGCATATACACAGTGCGTGTATGCAAGTGATTTTATTTCTTCCCTTCTCCCAGTGCAACTTTAAAGTAAAAACATTAATTAGAAAAACTGAAAGAGTCCGATTGATGACAACACTGAAAAATTTGGAACAAAGGCTGACACAAATAACCTATTTCACTTTGCAATTACAGCACTTAAATATCGTGCAGTGTTGCTAGACACCTGTAAAATCTCAGTGCCGCGAGATGTATTTCTCAGCAGGGAGGACTGCAGATTTAGCAGACTAAGCAAAGGCCTGGTAGCCAGCAACTCCCGACTTCTAAATCTGCATCCGAGCGTGTGAATTGCTGGGTGATGCTGGGCAAAAATTTACCTTGTTTCCAGCTTTCTCATCTACAGTCTGGGTGAAGAAAATGTTAAGGATTACAGCAGGGCTAGTAAAACATTTTGGAGACATTAGCGTTTGCTGCAAAACATCAAGTTAAATATTATGGGAAACGATGTTAAAAGATAATGCTTGTGGATCATACGAATGTAGAAGAAGGACGTTCAAAGTTAAGGGGTTTACAGGATTTTCCCTAGTTTTCTATTTGATGAGTAGTGTCTGCATTAAATACAGTGAGGGTGCCTTACAGAAAAGCGAGCAGTTTTAACATGGTTGCCTGCTGTAATAACCTTTTTTATTATTAATACGAGCTTTGAGGAGAGATTAAATAAAAGAGTCACATATTTGATTTTCTTGCATTACAAGCACATAGCTACAATCACCACTCAGGATTTCCAGTATGAGGCAGTTTGTGCCTCACAGAGATAAGAATGTAATAAAAAAAAAAAAGGGGGGGGGGGGAGATATGCAAATATTTCTGTTAAGTTCTAATTATTTTTTCCCCTGGAAACAACAAATGCACAAATGCCTCGCATTTTCTAAAGCCAGCTTCCCCTCCTGACTGACACTGCCTGTTCTTTATCATCCCCGTGTAGACACCTCTGCCCTCCCCCCAACTCCTTTGGAGCAGTATTGACGGTGCACATTGATTCTCTCTCTGCAGATATAATAGTTCTTTCACTGCTGCTGCTGCTGCTGATAATTATAGCAATGTGTGTCACTCAGTAATAAGACATTCAATTATTCTTGGCCCCGTGAAGTGTAACCCTTCAACTCACAAGAACAAAATCGAGGAGCTTTAACCCCCCACCAAAACATTATTCTGTTTTTGCTTTTTTTAAAAAACTTTGCCTTGCAATACCCATTCTCAGTGGCCACTTCAAACTGCAGGAGTTTCACTGCAAGGAACTGCTGCCAGGCTAACACACAATCAGTCCCCTCAGCAAAGAGAGAGAAAAAAAATCTCTTTTCCCACTAAATACATTTCCATCCCCCTGCATCATAACAACGCTAGCTAATTATAAAGAAACAAAGTTGTCCCAGAGTTTGACATGAAATGAGGGAAAAAATTAACAATGACGTAACAGCACTGGCAAGAGAGAATTTTAAAAGCGATATGAACAATCTTTAATCTTTTATCGACAGATTTCCTCTAGGAGACTTCTTTCTGAAAAGGCAAAAATCACTGCGTTGTCCCTGCTAAAATCTCTTAAAATAAAAAGAATTAACTGAAGCTTACCTGTACTGGAATGTCATATTTGTAATTTTTATCTTTATTTCCTCTCCGTGGCGAATTTCTCCAGTCATTTCAAAGAGTTTGTTAGCCATTTTCTCATAAACTTTGGCATTCCTTTTAGTTTGTTTCAGCTCATCAAAAAATTCTTCCCAAACCAGCATTAAACCTCTCATTTCTGCATCAGTCCAGTTTCTGGCCCTCCTGTGTTTCTCAGTCTGAGAAGAGACAATGTAACTGGGAATTTCTGCTGCAGCCATTGCTGACTGACCTAAAAGGGTTTTAAAAGAGGACACTTCATATAGATTGAGTTTTTAGTTTAGGTTTTTTGTAGTGCAAGACATGCATATGTGGATAAAGAATTTGAATGACAACAGAACATATGAAACCTTTTTGCAACAGCTTGAAGCTTGAGTGCACAAAATGGGGCCTACATCTGACAGGCAGGAATTTAGTTAAAAGCTTTTAAACAGAGAAACGTCATTTTGATGTCACGTTTCCATAGCAACAGAGCAACTGCATAAGCTACAACAACAAAAACCTTTTAACTGAAAGCCAAAGAATCAGGACAAAGTTGACAGGCCATCAATATTAAAGCTTTTAAACACTTTAGGTTTAACAAAAAAAAGATCTATGCAGCCTTTGAGAAGCTACTTTTAAGTTTCTACTTCTTTTTTAGCTCTCCCTTACCTTTTAGGCAGACAATCTGCTAGCAGGGGGTCATGGTCGCCTGAACGAGCTTTTAAGTTGCGCCTTGACAGACTCTCTAGGAGGTTGCAAGGACTGAGGCCATGTACACAAAAAAAAGCTTTTTTTTGCAGAGATATTCTGCAAAAAGCTTCAGCCAGCTTTATGAAAACTATACATCTCTAAGCTAATAAATGTTTAAGCAGGCAGCCTCATTAAAAGGAAGCCTGCATCTGGGTTTAAGAACATGCACAAAATAGTAGTTAAGTGTTTAAATATAGAGAGAAATGCATATACAATTTCAATATAAAGCCACTTTTTTTTTCCCTGAGATGCTTTGCTGCTGATAAGCACACACTGCAGTCCTGTCAGTATGAATTTGCCTTTGTAGGTATGTATTACTGTATGTGTATTTTGTATTCCTAGTAATTTAGATGCTATTTATGCAGCCTGTGTTCTGCCTTAGGACTGCAGCAGAAGCATTTCACCTGCTTTATAGGGAACCTAAAAGGATTATTCAATGAGTTAAAAAAAGGCTGCGAGATGCTTAGAACTGTGAATAAATTGCTTTGCTGTAAAACAAGCATTTTGAGCTGGTTTCTGTATAGGGCTGAATTCTGCCAGCAGTTATACCAACCAGAGAAGCACCGCTTATTCATCGTATTAAATATTGTGCAACACAAGCAGTGGGCCAAATTCTGCCCCCGCTCGCATGATCTGACAATAATCTTCCACAAAACTAGGGAGATGCATGAACTGCATTAATTCAAGCAGTACGACCAGCTACTGAGAAAGATGTTAATTTCCCTACAGTCCCAGTACAACATGTTATGTAAAATATAAATAAACAAACCACGGACCTTTCTTCTTATTATTTTCTGTTTCAGCATATAACAGCAATAACGACCTCACTGCGGGGCATTTCCTGAAGATTACTGACAGGCAGGGGTTAATGGCCTGAGGCTCACCCAGTCAGTCGTTAATCCCCAGGAAATGTTCTGTGCCTCAATCCTTAATGCTTAAGTATCCTATAAATTGTAAGTCTTCTCATAACCACATCCTTGATCTTAACAATAGTTTAAAAATGCACAGCTTGGTTTGCATCCTGGAAATGGCAAAAAGAGCACATAATGTTCCTAAAAGGTACACTAGTTAAATTTGTGGTATCGTTGCCTTCTTTCTATTTTATTTATTCTGTTGTGTATTACAAAAGGCACAGCAGCACACCGTGGAACAAGGGTGGGGTGAGGCGGTGGAGGGGAAGAATCACATATACTGTACATAGGAACTTCCACTGATCCAACCCTGAACACGTCCCTGTCAGAAATATACCTGCTGAGTCACTAGCTTCCTCAAAGAAAAAAAAAAAGAAAGAAAGAAAAAAAGGAAAGAAGGAAAAAAAAAATCCCTTAGCTTCCAAATAACTACTTTAAACTACTAATATGACAGCCTAGCAACTATTACCTTTAAAAATGTGTAAATAGCAGCATATGTTGTGATGATGATCTTGCATGGTTTGTCTCTTGGGTGGCCAGCTGGGAGACATCACATGATCAGGGGACAGATGGTGGTCAGAAGAGGATCAGCTGGTGACACATTCATTTTATTAATTTATTGGTTTGTTTTGTTTTGAAATTCCCGTCACTTAACCTCGGGCTCCATGCAGCTATGTTAATAAAACCGTACCAAACTTGGCTGGCTGCAGCCGTAGCCAGTGGCTGGAGATCACCAGGACAAGTTTAGGGAAGCGATGCTGTGTCCGAGAGGAAAACACCATCGGTCTCGTTACAGCGCTGGGTCTGACTCGGGACCAAGGCACACTGCTGCAAAGCCAAGCTTTCTTTTCAACCTTTAATCACCCACTAGAGGTTTGGTTTTCCCTTCCAGACTTTAATCCACCTAGGTTCTGAAAATGCTGTTTAACACCACTGAAACCTGTAGCATGATACATATACATTGTAAAAAAACCCAAAGATATAAACAGTCTCTGCTTCAAGGATTTATTTTTTTTTTTAAATCCAGTTTCAGCATGACAACCAGGACAGGGTGGGAGAGAACCTGTCCAGCTCCAGCAAGACCTTTCTGCCATGGTCCACAGCTACTCCTTCCCCTTCTCCCCCACCCGTGCCTGGCACGTGTGGCTGCTCCCTGTGCTCCACCCCGTGTGCTGGGGCTGGGCTCGGACCCCAGCCCCAGATCCAGGATCCTGCGGAACTGGGGCGGTTCTTTCCCTGTACGATTCGCATCACTTAACTTTTCTATATGCTGTTTCCTATTAGCGTAATTGACAGGTTGATATAGTGGTATAGTGCTATTTAACATCTGTTAAATAAAAGAAGTGCTTTCTAATAATACCTCCCTTATTCCCCTCCCCTCAGCACCAGACGGGAATCGAAGTTTCCAGGACTCAGGTTTTATCCCCTCCTCTGAGAAAGTCGCTGATATTAATTATAGAGGCTCCGCGTGCCTCCTCTGCCTCGCTGAAGCACACGTGCCAAGCAGTTGATAAAGTGACTGTTTTCTTACACAGAGCTGAAATCAAGGAATGCTTTTTGACCCCCCAGAAATCCCTACAGTCCTCTCCAGAGCCAAGGAGTTGAAAAAATCCACCTCTCCAGGCTCTGCCTCTCTCTGCTGATGTTCTGCAGATCTGCCTGGTCCCTGGGAGTCACTAACCCCTTGTCCTAGCCCGAGTCCAGAGAAACAGCCAAGACAGGACTGGCAAACCTTTAGGGGAAGAGCAGCCCTGCTGCAGTGAGACAGCTGTCCCTGCCCAGGATGGGGGCATTAGGAGGAGGAGCTCCATTAGCACTCCTCTGCTCCTCACCCCTCTCAAGCTAGAGGTCAGTCAAGATTGGTCATCTACCTCTAAGCCTGGCTGGTCACCAAACCCAGCATAACTGCTGGTATGACAAGCTACAACTCTGCCAGGCCCAAGGCACCAATGCATCTGGCGCTGACATCCCCCACACACTCCACTTCAACATCTCTGCTGATGGCAAGGTTCTCCAGCATCAGTCTCCTCCAGACTGAGGACCATCCTGGCACCAAGTACCTTGCAAGAAACTGACGCTGTAACTGTTCTCATAGATAAGGATGTTACATCTTTCAGAAGCCACTGAAATACACAATGGAGCTTCTGAGGACACCTTTATTAGATTACTTCCCTCTGTAGGAGAAAGCTGTTCTTCTCCAGTCTCCTGCTCACCTGGTCCCCTCCTCTGATGGGCAGTGCAATGACAAGCCTAGAAGATATCTTATGAACACTGAACTCAGGGGGCTTGAGGATCTCACTCATGCCCTTCCTTTTAATGCACATCTGCTCCTAAAAGCTCAGAGGAACACTAATTTAATGATCCTTTCACAAATCTGTTCTTCATATTGTCTGTCTAAACACCCAACCTTTTTTTGCCATCATTATATATCTGCTTGAATAATAGCTCTCACAGCTGTTCCACCTTTCATGGTGATCTCTAAAGATAACAAACCTCAGACAAGGTGGAAGGGTTTCTAATTTGCAGATGCAGATCTAATGAAGTTCACCTATAGATGTTTCTATCACAGAGTTCAGACAACTCCATATAATCCTAATATATTTGTTGACTATACTTCAAGTAATCTGTGCTAACCGACTGCATATACAGCCTTCAGCTTTGCAAGTGCAGGCCAACACATGCCAAACAAAACTTCCTTTCGCCAAGTTTTAGGGAAAGGTGCTTTCCTTCACATTTGCAGGGAGATAACGGCTCTAGCCAGTCAATTACCAGAGCTCAACCCACAAACTGTGAGCCATTAAACTGTGATTACAGAAGAGCATGTCTGATCCTGCTGATGGGGATTGTGGTAGGAGACATCAGGCAGCACCCTCTTGGCATAATCAGAATTTGTTCCATTAGGACACCAGAAATTTCTGCAACTTCTCCTAAATGGACTTCTGTGTCTGAAATCCAAACGGCCAGCTGCCCACAGAGGTGCTGACACACAGGTCGCTGCCTGTTGGGATTTCCGAAATGGAAGCACACTGTATTGGGTTCGGTTAAGTCTTGAGACCAATTGATCTGCTCCCAGCTTTAGCACTGCTGGCAGCAAACACCCTTTTAGGCAGCGACTCTGAGCAGTGACAGTGGGAGGAGGATGTCCTCGCTGGAGGGCCATCAGAAGCATGCATCACCTGTTAAAGACACAGGTCCAACTGTCGAAAACACATAGGTATTTCAGCAGACCATCCTGTAATGTCTTGATGACATAGAACTCAAAAAGCAAAGCTGCTTGCACCCTTTTGTGTTTAGGGAAAGCTGTTGAAAGCAAGGTCATCCAAAGCACAGGCTTCTTGTAGTCCCCCAGTCTGGCCCACTGGGAGCATGACACAAGGGCAATAACAAATCTTGAAATTGCATAGTGGCTGTAAAGCACATGTTCATCCTCTGGCTATTTTGATTCAGGCACACCTTGATAATTCTGCTTAAACAGGTATTAAAAGTATGTATATGTCGGTTTAAAAACAAAGCATTTGAATTTTGCATTACAGTGGGATACTATGGTTTAAGTTCAAAAAAGTGGTCAGCATGTGTTGGAAGGCTGTCTCCTGCCCTGCGTTTTGCCATCGACTAGGCTAAAATGCCCACTTCTTAAGTCTTACTGAAAGTGATGGGTTTAGTGTTTCTCATTGCTCCACACTGCAACTTGCAAAGAGGGATAAATGCAATGAGAGAAGACATACTCTTCCATTGCTTCGGAAAAGCTTGGCCAGAGAAGATAGATGACAGATGATGACGGAGAGGCTGCCTTCTTTTCTCCTCCGTTAAACCAATAGGTCCACGGCAGTGAAGCTATTGTTCTCAGGTGAGTGCTGGAAACCAGGAGCTCACCCTAAGGTGAAGCTGGGCTTGGGAACTCTGATAAGGTCCATGCACCCTTCAGTCTGCCAGTCTCCTTGGATGATCGAGTTGTGTCAGTTTGAAAAGGCTCAAAAGTTACAGAAAACTGTAAGGGTTGTGAACGTGGAGCCATCAGGTCAGTGCTGTAAAACTACACACAGACCACAGCTCATGCTGTCATAACACCTGAGAGGGAGGTTTAGCAGTACAATGGCATTTGTAAAGGAAGCAAAAAGCTATCCAAACTGCAGGAGCTCCTATTACAAAGGCAAAAAAAAAAATAAAATAATTCAGGCTTAAGGAAGTATAGTAGGCGTCTCAAGATACATATAAAATGGACAGTCCCTTTCATCAAAGGGTCTGCAACCTAATTGGGACATGTCACAGGGAAACAAACAGGCTAGACCAGGAGGGACAAGTGACAGCAACACAGGAGTGAGCAAAGGCCTTCACATGGCTGAATAGCTTTTATGTACACCAAAAATAAATAATACCTGCAAAGAAGCCTGACCACAGAAATGGGTGCTCTGGAGGAAGCTGTCTGCAGGGAAGGCATCCTGGCCAACACGAGGCAGAGGAGATTTTGATGTGTCAACACTTAAAACAAGAAGAACAGTAAAAATACACATTTCCACACAAATACCCTGCCACTGGGCTGTCTGTGTGGCAGGTTTCCCAGATGGTGGAGAAGGGCACTGGGCAGCCCAGGAGGGCAGTAGTCTGAGAAGATGCAGGTGAGCTGGAGGAAGCTGGAGAGGTTTTTTTTATTTCATTTTGCTAGATCACATCCTGCTTGAATTTCACTGTAATCGGAACATTTCCCAAAAGCATTTTGATCTTGCTGAACTGGCAGATTCTGACCAAAAATATCTCCTTTGCCTGTTTTAGTAGTAACCATGGAAGCCAGCTTTGCACAGACATTCAGTTGGAGAGAGGACGGCGAGAGACAGTGAGGTGAATGCAGACAAGCTGGGAAGTGAGGCTTCAGCAGTTTTTGTGGTCAGACCAGGAAGAATTAGCACAGATGAGGGAGAACTGGAATTATCTGGGTCTTTAGAAGAAGGAGCTCAGGGACTGCAGGGAACCCAAGGAATTCACTGCTTGGAGAAACCAGGTATTGACTGGTATGTTGATAGTAATTAGATTAAAAAACAGCGTACTAAGATTTTTATTTTTTTTTTAATGACTAACTTTTAAAAGTTTAGCAGAAACACAAACACTCATGCTACAGGCTCTAGTTTAGCATACTGGGGAGGAAAAAAAAAAAACCCTTAAGTCCAGCAGTTACAAATAACCACTCCCAAAACATCTGGAACTTAAAATACATGGAGGCAGGATGCCAGACTAGATGGACTTTTAGTTATACATGTTCCTAAATTTTCAGGCATAGAGGAAGAGACTGGCAATATTCTTTAGAATTTACTTATAAAGAGCAAAGACATCTGTTCTACCTTTGTCATACTCACGGTTTGATTTACAGCAAACAGCATTTCTGAGATTTGCTTACTCATAAGAAATCTTTTGCAGGTCCTTGGCATATGGGACAATCCTACAATTCATATTATCTGACATAACTCCTTTTCAAGCAAGCAACAAACCAGTTTATAATGAAAATCACTCAGTTCCCAATGAATGGTCTCCCAGTTCCCACTTAAAAGAAATTATTTTGGCCCTCCTTACTTTTGGGGGTTAGTCAGTAAGTCTTCCTGCCCATGTTTGGTTTTTAGCGCATTTTAGCAAGCTATGTGCTGGAAAACATCTAGTTCAGTAAAAACTGCTCCTAAAATGCTATGCAAATATTTCTCTTTCAAAAGTAAATATCTCTGAGAACCTGTTCTAAACAGTTCACTTTAGATATAGACCATGATTTAACCAGGTTGGATTTGAGATGTATCACAAATGAAGAAAAATAATCCTTGTTGCGCAGAAGTTTGCTTTGTGCCTTGTGCTGAGCGACATTCCCACAACTCAGCACGACAGGAGAAAAAGGCCATGTCATGAAAAACCAGATGATGGCAGCTGGTTTGACCGTGGTGGTGCTGCTGCTGCATGCAGCATCATTTCTGCCCCAGCAAGAATTAATGCTGCGAGTGTCGTCCCTTGCTAACAGCAGTGTAAAAGGTAGCAATGCTTAAATAAATGCTTGAAGGAGGTCAGTGATTCATTGATCCATCAGCAAGAAGCCGTGCCCCAGATTTACACAGGTGAGAGCAAGCCAAGCGCAGGGAGCTTGGCACTGACACAGGACTCCAGCAGGACCAAGGAAGTTTTTGCACCATTGTGGTAGCAAGAATTAGAGCTGCATTGAACAAATGGGTTCAAGCTTGCTGTTCTTCCAGAAAGGAGAAGAGTTTGGGCCCTTTTCCAGCAACCTCAGAGAAACTCCTCTGCAAGTTGCTGGCAAATCCCTGCCAGAAGCCCAGCCTTGCTGCTAGGAGCTTGCTACTAGCTTGGCAGCCTGCTGCATCCACCTAGCAGCTGTTTGCATCCCCACGCTGTCTCTCCCTGACTCCCTGCCAAGGCCTGCGGTGGACATGGGGAGGCTCTGGTCCCTTGCTGTACCCTGTCCTCCACCCGTGGCCATGCTCCAGGCGAGCCCAGCAACTACCCCAAGGCAGCTGGGAACACCTCGCACCAGCTCGTCTCGGTGGGAGATGGTGGTGGGATTAGGTCCTGCTGTTCTGCAGTTTAATCAGCCACAGGTTTTGAAAATGAAAAGCATCTAAAAAAATCAAAGATGTCTGGCAAGTCAAGAAAGGCAGGAGCTTCTCCAGCTCTCCTTCTGCACTTCTACTCGGAGACCCCAGACTATCCCCGACGGCAGGCCCTCCCCCTCACAAGGGTTCACTCAGCTCTCCAGCCCCACAGAGGAAAATTTACGAGATTAAATATATATATATTTCAGATAAAATATTTAGGGCACAGGAGATTTTCGTATCAGTTCATAAAAGATTTAAATACTAAAATGTAAATGGTGTTTTGGGTATTATTGTGAGGCAGCCTCAGGAATGGAAATTCAAGAAAAGTGTTGCAACCTATGAAGTTCAGACGATACTCATAAAAGACTGCCTGGTCTGAGACCTGCCAAGAAGATAAGTAAAACTAAATTCACCAGCATCGTTGTGATAGGCAAAGAGCTTATCTGCTTAAGTGCTTGCTAATGGAAGTTGAGACCATAGAAGAGGTCGCTGCTGTTTCTGGGACGGGCCGCCAGTGATGTCAGCCACCCCACAGCATCTCTGTGTCCTTGCATGGGAAACGTGTATGGCTTTGAAGGGACCAAACAGAAAAGTATCACACAGCAAGTCACCGTTGGCCTTGACTTTATTCCCAATGCTGTGCTAGAAGTGTTTCAGGGAAATTTAGTATCACATCAGAGAGCTACACAGAAAAGCTGCTATCCCCAGTGAAAACACAAGGGGTTTCCAGTAGAAGCACGTGTTTCCATGTCATCCCACAGAGACTGTGGAGCCATATGGCCTGTGAAGTCCTGTATAGTCTGTTTGCTAATGCTTCCCCCAAAAGGATGACTTCAGCCTTTTTTCGCTCGTGATCCACAAAAATTCCTCAGCTACTGGGACACTGACTTGCAGCTCCAAAACAAACACAGTATAAGGACTGTAAGCATTAGCTCTCATCTCGTGACAGGCAGAAGGATGACCTATCTCAACATAGAAAGGTTTATTGCAATAAACATAACGTTGCCCCTTTTGGGGTATTTGGGGTCTTGTGATTTTTCTTGGTTTGCAGCATGCACAGTCTTGTTCCCTGGACATCCCAGGGACAGCCAGAAGGGGTCTTCTCTCCCTTTCAAGTCCAAATGTGTCCCTCCAGATGGCCTTCTGCCCTGGGATGCTATGTCTCCTCTCACTGCCTTCACCACAAGTCTGTACTGCAGTTGCTTTTATGCTCCTCATTGACTCCTGGCTTTTTCCAGCTGTTTTTCCCTCTCCTTCATTCTTTATCAGATGCAGCACTGTTCCCACCACTCTCCAGCCACCAAGGTTCAGTTTATATTCCAGCCTTAGCATGCTCCTCTGATCCAGGCGTTAGCTCCTATTGTTTCGGCTGTCACTAAACCAAGGAGTGTGTATTCGCTTCCTCTTTTAGCCTCTGTGAAATACTGCCAGCAAACCCATCAGCCTATGGATCATATAAACTTTTTCTAGACATCGCACACAGGAGCATTCTGGCCAGCCTGAGAAAGTCCATCTACCTGCTTTCATAAGTTCACCTCAGCTAACGCACATCCACAAACTACTTCTGGATGAAGACTTTTCCATGTCCAACACCAGCTGTCCAATACCACCAGTGATTTTTAAATCCTCCCTGGTGCTTTTCATTCAACATGGCATTCAGTGCTGTCAACCAGAGGATGTGCCTGAAGAAGCATGGGTCTGCAACAGAAAAGTAGCATGATTTGCCTGCCTATAAATACCCATTGTAACATCGGTATTCATAGAATCACAGAATATCTTGAGCTGGGAGGGACCCATAAGGATCATCAAGCCTAACTCCCTGCTCCTCACAGGTCTACCTAAAACTAAATCCTATAGTAAAGAGTGGTGTCCAGGTGCTCCTTGAACTCTGGCAGGCTTGGTGCTGTGACCAGTTCCCTGGGGAGCCTGTTCCAGTGACCTACCACTCTCTCAGGGAAGAGCCTTTTCCTAACATCCAGTCTGAACTTCCCTTGACACAGATTTGGTGGCAAGCAAAGCTAAAACTACTGGAAGGAGTGATGGAGTACCTGCCACCATCCATTTCTCTGCTGAGTAGATCATGCAAGTGCAATCAGGAGGATTAGTTTAAATTATGGATTAATGGGACTCCGTTTGCCTGTAGCAGATTAGCAAGCACTCAAATGACTCTTTTTTGGCAGCAAAGCTGCCTTCAGTAGGTGAACAAAGATTATCTGGAATAAAACCGAAGAGCTACAGACCAGATTTTCAGCAGTGCAGAGCCAAACTCCACAGGGAGGTGGGCATACCTGGCATGAATAAGAAATCTAATCAGATGTTTGAGGGGGGAGTACAGACCTAAAACGTATGGAACCTAAAACCACCCAGATGCCGGAGAGATCCAGCATGAAGATGCAAGTATAGACAAGTTCTCTGAAGGGAGTCCATGACAGATGTGAATGGCACTAGGGAATTCCTTCTTACTCTGTTTCATCCCTAAACATTCTATGGACAGATTTCTGCCCATCCAGAGGAGCACTTTTGAACCCTTATGTTCTAAGCAAATCCTCAATTGCTCAGAAGGCTGGGGTTTTTGGTTATATGAAACAGATTTAATGACTGTAGGACCAGAGACCTGTTAAACAAAGCAACAAGGAACCACCATCTGATTGCAGAGAAACAAGATAAACAATTTACAAAAACCTCAAGCTAGTTCACAACACAGTATCTCATTCTCTTTAAAAAGAGAGGCCGGTGATTCTAATTTGCCGTGCAAACACAACGCAATGGTGCGTTTCCCAAGGGAGGCACTTTTGTGCAACTGTTTACTAGAGGCAATTGGCTAACTCCAAAGGACTTAGGAAGTCAGTCCTCTTCTCCCCCATCTCATTGTAAACGGGTATTGTAAAAACTGCTTGCACTGGCTTTAGCTCCTGTTTTGCTGTGGATTTCAAGAGAGCCCAACAGCCTGATCCACAAACCTTCCCAAGCAAGGGCAGAACAAGTATGACTGCTTCTTGTCAGCATCTCACGAGCTATATAAATGAAAATATTCTGCTCTGCTAGTATACTGCAACTTTAACCCAACAGTGATGGCTTCCATGCGTGAACACACTGTTTGCACTGACTCTTCTCCCACGCTGTCTTTAGTGCCCTGTAGCAATATCCCAGTGGCTGAAGCCACTCAAGCAGACCAAAAACATGCCACAAGCAGCAGTCTAAAATATACAATGCTAGCGTCATGGTTTTCTCCATTTGCAACATCTTTCCTCTCTGCACACTATGCTTCAAGATAACTGGACAGGCAGATTACATTAAAGTTCATGCATACCTTTTCAAATGATTTCTCATCAAGTCTCAGCAGGAACTAATTGAAGATTAAACTAATCATTACTTGAGGCCTCTTACAGAGTGCTTTATCACTTTTTGTGAATACATTATGGAGAACTTCAGTGAAGTGCTGATCTGGCAGGACCACTGAACACATGAGCTGGAGTGGCTGGACAGCTCAGTAGACATCTGGGAAATGAGGACTTGGGACATCCTTGATAAATTGGACAAGACAAACCCTTATCCATTTCTTCTGGCTGTAAAAACAAGTCTAGCAAAACCATGATAGTAAATGTGTTCCGAAATATCATCCTGCCTTTCTGAAAACAAAGAGGCAAGTCTGACAAGAGCTGTTTGACGTTACGTGAAATACTCCTGACAAACACTCTGATCTTCTTTGCCTCTTGAAATCTGGAGAATACCACAACAGTCAGCCAAAACCCAACTACTGTAACTCACGTTGATCCCTGCTTTGACCTACTTCCACAATAACCAAATTCTTTCATCGACCCATCTGCAGCTCAATCCCTGACCTCTGATCTGCACGGCACCTCTCTGGGTATTGTACACGGCTATCAGATAACGACAACTGACATCCAGACTTCCACCAGCCTCTGGGTAAAAGCCATAATGCTAGTTCATGGCAGACCCTCAGACAAAAAAATTAATGTGCTTTTTCTGTGGTGCCTTGTAGGGTTAAGGAGTCATTTAACTGGAGATGAAAGCTGAAAGAAAGGTCCAAAAAGGTTTTGAAGCAACAGAAAACCACCCCTGGAATGTCAGAACCAGACACTTGACTCAGTAATAAAATTCATGGTTCCAAACGCAGGATCAGTTATATCTGTACTAGTGTTTGCTTTGACAGAAATACACATTTTCAGGTTCCTTCTGTTGTAAATGCAGAAGAAAATCCTGAACACTGGTCACCGCAACTGCTGGGAATATTTGGGGAGTATTTTATACATCTCATTACTGCATATGTTTTAGAAACATTATTGTGCTCTATTTTACTGTGCCTCCCTATGTCATTTTGATCACATAAATGAGAACTTCAGGCAAGCATCACATGCAGGTTCCTATCTAAGCATTTAAAGTATTACAGGTAGTGTGAATTATCAGTCAGTTTTTGGAATCACTTTCACTTTTTAAGACAATTTAGATGCTTCCCACTACTTTCAACATGCTAAAATACAGGAAAGCAAGATCAGCTTAGTTTTATATTAATAACATGATGTGATCGCAGTGCACTCAGAAATGGTCAAAAAACCCCTCTCTTTCATTCCCAAACGCTCAATTCTGTATGAAACCACCATGAAAAAGTAAATCTTGTAAATAACTTTGTTTATATTTGACTGTGTTAATTACTGTCAGACAGCCAACATCTGTGCTGCTATTTATACACACACATATATACATACATATACACACTATTTTTTTAAATACACACACACACATTATTTTACCTGGTTGATTTTTAATAGCAACTATTCAAATGTAAATCTTGCAAGAGGAGGGGAAGAGACGGCTAAGGAAGGCCGAGCCATGGCCTCACCATAGAGGCCAGGGAAAGCGCTCTATGTGCAGATTAACCCTCAGGATGTGGAAGAGCAGTGTATTCCCCCTCCACAAATTCAGAAATGCATTGAATGTCCCTACAGACTCTGCATCACCTCAGGACAAATCCAAGACTGCTATAAATAAAAAATACGCTTGGATGCCATGGGTTGTTTTTCTGTGTGGTGTAGTTTTACATAAGAATCACCAAAAAGAGAAATTATATTGTCTATCTTTAAGCGATGGTCCCACCAGAAAATTCTGCATGTAAAAGCTTGGGGGGATGATGAGGCCAACTACCAGTCCAATATGAGATTGTAGGAAGGCACCATGAGACAAAAAGTTGTTGGGTTCTCAAAACCGTGAAGATATATTAAAAGTCAACAAATTTTAAAATACACCCCTCTCAGTCTACTAGCTAATATCTCTGAAATGGTCCAGTCTCACAGCAACCTCAGAGCCAGCACGTCAGAGAAAAGAAAATGGGTTCAAGGACAAAGTACCCATCAGTTAAACCCTATTTTAAAAAGCCCCAAATCAGCAATCGCCACAGAAACCAGGTATAACTTGGACTTCTCTGTCTACAAGGTACAAACCTGTGAAGCGACTTCTTACAAGGGACTGAAACAGTTGACCTCCTCTGGCTGAAGAGAAGACAACACAGCAAGTTCTCCACACTCAGGAATTGCAGCCCTGAAACATTTGGCCCCGTTCCCTTGTCCTGCTTTTCAGAGGTGGAGCAGAAGGGAGGCACAGGCTCAATACACAAACCTGCACTTTTATAGTTTTGGGGGATTTATGGTGTGGAAGAAAACCTTCCGTACCTGCTGTCCTAGGAACAGAAGATCCTCCATGAGCCTTGAAGTCAACGCAGGAGTCCTCGCAGCAGATCACTGACCCGGAGCAAAACTTTGTGTCTGGGGAAGAGAGGATTTAGCTGAACAAGGCACCATGCAGGAAGGGAAGCAAGGAAACAACTGATAGGAATTGAGGAGGAAGGTCAGTCATGCTTAGCCAAGGTTATCTTGTTTAGGTCTGGTAAGGTGGGTTTAGTTTAGTTTGCAAACTCCAGCCTTTCAAACAGCATGGACGAGTGTATTCCCCATATTAAAGAATCGCATCGTACATGACTTGAATCAGCTCATAAGCCTTTAACAGCCTCATTCCTGTGTGCTGAAAGCTACTCAGTTTAAGCCAAAAGAATATGACAAACATCTTCATCTATACATCTTACCACTGGCAGCAAAAGTTGGCTCTTCAAAAGACATCCCAGGCTCACCTAGGCCACAAGCAGACAATTTTTCTCTGGCTTTTCTCTCATTTACCAAATTCTTCCATTAGTGAATTAACAGTCAATGCTCAGCACGCTGTCCTTCAGAGGATCGCATATCTTTTTTAAAACATGGTGGTTCTGAAGGTATTGTTATCTCTGTCTTACACAAGGAGAAGCCAGACAGAGCAAGACGAAAAATTTCAAAAGCTTCTAGATGACTGTGAAACAGAAGTAATTTTCAAAAGAGAATTGGACACTCCAGAGCTGAACTCAACCTTGCACGTCCTTCAGTCACATCTTCAAATGAAAGACACTCTCAATTCATTTATGGCACATTAAGGTCTTCAAAGGCACAGAAGTACCTAAAGAGTATCACAACTGGAAACAATTTCCAAGTCTAAGACACAGAGCTGAATTAGCTATGACTTCTCCTCTCCTCCAAGAAAATGACTGATTAGGTCCCTAACAGTCCACAGGAACCTATTTTTTTCACCAAAAGAAGATATTGGGTACCTCAAGTTCTTCTTCCTCCGTGCTGAGATCCCACCATTTTGGCCAAGCTGAACCTCTTAGCACTTATGCTCGTGAAAGCATACTTGGGACTGGGAAGTTATGAGCACAGCTAACACCACTCAACTCAGCTCAGGCATTCGTATGAGGGAGCAGCCGCTCCAACTTTCATTTAAAGACACGGCTGGAGAAAGAGGGTGTGTTTAGGAGGGCATGAAAATAGCACCCGCTGCCAGGGCAAGGTGTGCTCTCCCTATGGAAAGAGGCGCTGGGTTTGGACTCTGCCTCCAGGGCCTGTTTTGATTTTTATCCAGCGATGCTTTATGCAAAGCATGTAGTAAGAAGCTTTGGGAATGCTGCCAGATACCTGCTCACCACCTCCCTTCAGGGGAGGTCCCAACTGGTAGCCCAGTCAGGCCCCCACTTGCTTCTCCTCTCTGGTTCTGTGAATCTGTCTCCACACCATGGCACAACTTCAATAGGAAGGGCTGAGAGGTTGCCTACAGCCTGGGAAGGGACAGGTGGATTTGAATATCCCTTGGGAGAAGAAGGACCCAAACCCAAGTTCGACCACTTCTGAGACGAGTATTGTAACCATTAAGTTATTATATGAAAACCACCACACCAATCATTTGTATCTTAAGCAGCAAGCACAAGGCTGTGAGCTGAGGGCTCAGCAACAGAGGCAGGTTTGACTCATCTGGCTGGGTTTGGAGCTTGCAGAGTGTGGGAGCTGCTCATGGGATGCGGCGTGACGGCTGGCACAGGGACATGGGTGGGAAAAGGGTACTCAGGAGGTAAAAAAGCAGGTATCAGGGGAGGGAACAAGATCCTGCAAACAAGCCCTCTTGAAATCACCGAAGATACATCAGTTCCCACCATCTGAAGTCCTAACCTGTTACTTCAGGGTTAAAATGTCAAACTAAAATCTCTTTTATGACCACCAAAGTGCTTTTACCTTGAATTTTTAAGTGTTTGTTTAAGCTGAGGCTTCTTAACTGTTCATAAAACTCTCTGTAGTGCAATAAGCTATAGAGAGTTTCTACAGTTTTACTAACTGTTGTATGCCTAGTTAGCTTCCTGTACCTTTTTCATCCTCAAACTAAGAGAGTTTAGCTGCAAAAATTTAACCAGAGGGATATCTATAGGGAATTTTTAAAGTAGCTCATAGATAATATGTTTTTATCACAAACCAAAACAAGAAAGTCAGTAACAGCTAGCTCTGTGTTTAATTGTTAGAAATGAATAGGCAATTAAAGAGCAAGCCTATACATGTGTTTTTAAATACTATGAGTCTGATTTTCGTGAAATTTGTTGTTTCCTCCAATTCATTAAATATGTATTTGAAAGAAGTGGAAGGACAGATAGCACTATTTGGAAACTGCAAATAATTCTTTTGAGAAAAGTACATTTTAATCTCACTGAAATATGCTAACCATAAAAACATGAGGTATGTGGTAGAAAAGTGGCACCTTTTTTTTTTTTAAAAAAAAAAGGAGGTATTTAGATAAGATATCCCTCTAAATAGGAGGTATCCTTCTAAATAGGCATAGATGAGCAGGCTGAGTAAGGGGAGATATTTGCAATTCAGTTTAGACATTTGGCAAGATGTTTTTCCATGTAGATGTGTGCAAGAGCTGCAGAATTTGTCTCAGGCCCATTTGGAAATAAATTCTGATGTACAATTTTGATTTAGATTTCAGCCTCATCCCAGTGACACAGTCAGTCTCTCCAACAGCATTAGGAGCGAACAGCAAGTGCCCCGAATCCTCCCACAAAGAAAAGAAAATGAGAGCTAAAATTCTGCATCATTCCACACTGATGATTTTTAGGCAGAGTTTCCCACTCACCTTAAGAAGGTGATAATTTAAAAAATCTCTGTCAAGGAATACAACCTCCTCACTGGACCCCCACAGCTCTGAAGACACCTGCTGGTGGAATTTAAAATCCTGTATCTAGAGCATCAGGAAGAGTTTGGGAGACTTGTGTTAGGAAAAAGTTCACAGTCATACAGAGATTAAATTCCTTGGAGTTCTTTTTCTATTCTAAGAAAAAAGAATAGAGAGTTCTACATTTTGGTGAGTCTGAGCATAAGGACACAAACAGAGCTTATGGTCCAAGCCCCTGTTGGCTGTAGAAGAAATACCATACAGTTGTGTCTCCACTGACTTGCTACAGCTGCTTTTTCAGCATTTGCAGTGGTGCAGCAGCATTAAAAAGTTTGATATTGCTTTTGTCATTTGGAGAGCAATGCTGGCCAATCCTGCTTGTTATTTCATTAAATACCAAAAAATTAGTCATACTACATGCCAATACACAGTGCAGTCTTACCAGTCCTAAATCAGGGTCAGGTTTAGGTCATTATAACCAGTACCCACTCTAACTATGCTCAGCTTGAATGAGCTGTACCGTCTGCCTGTTTGAGAATGATTGCCCGCAGTCAGAATTTAGCTCAGTTTTCAGCATAAATGACACTGCTGAGCAGGGAGGGAAAGACAGAGCAGGTGGGATGAACAAGAGCAGGACAACAATCTACTGACATGCAAGCAGAGCTGAACAAGCTTAATGTATTCAAATCAGAGACCAGACAATTCTCTGGCAGCATTTGAGAAATACATGAAAAAGCTGTGTGCTGCAGTGTCAGCAGTAATAGACGACTTGACACGGTGATCCCATGGGTCCTTTCCAAGCCTACGTTTAAGTTCTTTTGGCACAGACACCTTTCTGTATCTATGCTCCTTTTTGCAGCTTTTCAGTGTACTATTTCTGCTTCTACTGTATTCAAGCCAGAGTTATGACACTGTGCAACTCTTGGGCACATTGTGGATTTACAGATAGATGTAATTTTATTTTATTTTAATTTTTCTTCAAAGTCGATAACATTGTATTTGTCTTTTTGATCATTACTAAGAATGGAGCTGATACTTCCAAGGGCTTTTCACAATGACACCAAAGTATTTTTCCTGCCAACAGAGATTTTTGTAGCCTATTGACTTTCCTGCAATGGAAAGATGGATGATTCAATTCCTACCCTCTGTTTTTTCACCTTTAAGTAATTAGAATCATAACCAGTTCAAAACTACAGGAGCGCTGTCCCTCTTATTTCTTGAGAATTTAGCAGGGGTGATGGCTATTGGTAAGGGACCTTGGAAGTCCAGCTATACCCTATCAACCAAAACACCTCTACCCAAGGGCTGCTGGGCTTCAAAGTACATAGATTCATGTCAGATTCCTTCTACAAAATCCATTTTGACATTTACCCAATATATTGTATTTACTCTGCAAATTCAAGTCTTCATTTTCATTTCCATAAATTTGCCCAAGGAAGACTAGATTTACCAGTGTACATAGCCCTTTAAACATAGATCACATTTGCCACCTTCACTTGCCACAGCAATTATTTAGTTCATATCAAACCAAACCATTAATTAGACAACTCCACATTCGGGACTTTTGGGTGGCTACCATGGCTACCACCTATTTTTATCACTATTATAATGCATTTTATCCAATTGTTCTAAACCTGTTCTGCTGACACTTCAATTTCAAACACTCCTTTAGATGCTGTCAGATACCAAAATGCTCCAGAAGAGAAAGATCCCTGAGATCCTTTATAATGAACAGCAAAGCAAAGGTTTGTTTAGCCTTGCTGTAATAGCCCTATGTACTTTGTTCTTATTACACTGCAATCACCTGCCAAGCCTGCTGATGGACAGGCTTCCTGCTCTTCATGTGTTTGGAGGGGTTTTCTCCTTGTTTCTGTGAGTTTAGCAAGTTGTTCCTCAAAATTGATTTTACTTGCCTTGTTTAACTTGCCTTATTTAACTTGAATGTATGCTCTTTTCTATTTCCTCTGTTCAAACATGACCTCCACTCTGTGAAAGATGTCTTTTTACTTATAACATCTCTCTGCTCTTCCACTGAGCAATACCAGCTTCTCAGAGAGTTCTGCTCAAGCCTTGTGACAGAAGAGCAATACACACTTCCTTGGGCTCGTATTATGATGCCTTCTCACCAGCTGCATGTTCTCTGCAAGCAGCCTACTCTTTTAGCTGTTTGTTTGAACCATAAAATTGCAAGAATCGTATTTATATTTAGGTATTCCACCTCTTCGAGATTTTGTTTGCACAGGGACAAGAAAACTGAGTTTGTCCTTGTCATTGCATATTGCTCTGGGTTAAAACCAGTGTTGTCTTTTTCCTATTACATTAAGTGGTTTCACATCCATATTTTGCTTTCCCTGTTGTCTCTCACATCAAGGTCTTCCTCCTTCTTTTCTGATCCTATGTTTAATGTCATTGGTATTTCTCCATTTGCTTCTGCAGAGATAAGCCCTTTCTTCCCTTGTACTTCGCTGAATACTCTTTCCCTAACAAGCACCTCGAACAAATATAAGTCTCTCCTTCAAATGAAATTAGTCCATTTGCCAAGACGAGAGCAGCCCATGCTTCCAAAATAGAGTCTTCTGATTTTCCCAGCCAGCATTTTGATAAGGAGATTTTTCCAGATAGTTTCAGGACCGTGTTTCAGTCATCCCTGTGCCAGTTATGAACAGAGTCAACACCAGTATCAACACTGCCATCTCCGCGTCTTTCTAAGAAATGTATTCCCTTAGCCTTACTCTTTTTCTGTTTCCCCACAAAGGGAAAACTGAAGTTTCCTGGAAGGACAGTTTCCTCACACCTCCAGGACAGTCTGGATGACAAGTCTAAGAAAATTAGCATCTATAATGTTTTCTAAAAACCACTGTAAGGAGGATCACTGACACAGATGACTGATTTTCATCCAGGAGATTCTAGCATTGTTCCACCATCTCATGCATTTATTAGGATTTCATTTCCTTCTGGAGCCTCAAGGGAAATTTCATAATCAGCACACCTGGTATGCATCGTATAAATAAGTAAGGGGATGCCCTCTCCAATGATCTATGCAGGAAGGCTGTTCTGCTGCAAGAAATGGCCTGGATCACAGTCATATCAGAAAGAAGAATTAGGGTTATAAGATCCTCTTCATTTTCAGACTCAAAAAACCTCATGAACGTTTACTGAACCAGAGTCAAGGCTCTACCTGATCTGTAGAGGAACCTACTCAGTATGTTTATGAGAGATGTCAACATTATTCTTTCTATGCTGTCAGCATAGATGGTACTTTATCACTATTTTTCTATCCCAGAATATAATTTATTGCTTGCCTTAACAAAAAGATCATGACACCAATTTAGATTACAATCACATCAAGAAAAATACTTTCTAAGACAAATTTGGCAATAAGGCAGAATTATATAAACTGTTTTGATGACAAAAATATGTAGGGAAAACCATGTTAAAGAGGACAGAGATCATGAGAAGCCCTCCATACTCTACCTGTTCAACAACTTGCAAGGGCAGTATAATTGTCAGAGCCCAAGCTCCAGATTTCTTTGGAGGTTTTCACCCCAGACACTAAGAGCACTAAAGTCCTTCTTATAACGTCCAAATTGTAAGAAGGATATATATTGTTGCAAATGGATAAAATAGTCCACACCTCCCTTGCATTGCAAGACACAAAAATTCATGTGTGATGGCTCACACTCATGTGTTGGTAGCACAATTTTTATCTGAAAATGTTATTTTGGAGTTGTTCTTTTTCCCGAGAAAAGCAAAGCCCCTCAGAAGCTTGCCAAGGATTGTATATCTACCAACTTAAGTGCTTTGTGTCTTTCCCTGCTTTACCAGTTGAACCCTTTCTTCTGAATTAATCTTTCTGCTACCTTTGATTAATTCCCTGCCTTAATCTGTATGTAATGCTTACACTACAGATCCCTCACTTGAAATAGGCTTTTTCTTTCCCCAAAACCCAAACTCAAGTTTTACTTTAAAGCTGCTAAAAAAGTTTTATCGCGTGAGTGCACTTCACTTTACTCTGCCACCTGTAACTAAAGTACAGGACAGTAAATGGCATATTTGTGATTTGGAATCTGGTTTTGCAGATAAAAGAGATTAAACAGGTCATTTAAATGTGCCTCTTTGATATGTAACTGAAATAGACTCAAACACTGAGATTGGCTCACCATCGTTATTCCTATTTCCAACACATTAATCGGGTATAGCCAGTCAAATCAAGAAAATCAGCTTCTCATCAAGGGTTCTAAATTCTGATTATTTTTTTTTTACCACTAAAAAATGCTAATGAATAATTTATGACCAATAGATTAAATCTGTTATGAACAAAACCAGACATACATGCAACATTGTGTAAACATATTCCTACTCTTTCAATTAGCCCAATTACCTTAGATCCATCTAAGTGCTTCCGCAGTTTTCTACAGCCATCAGATCTGCAAGATCTATGACTAATTAAATCTATTGCTATTAGTGTGAGCAGGCCATATTTAAATTCCATTTTTCAATGGTTTATGAACCAAATCGTATTCGTTATCAGAATTCCTCCCTTTCTAAATGCCTGACACTACAATTCGACCTGATTGGGCTCGTCCTTACACCTAGATGTTGCTTTAAGGGTCTCTGCTTGGGTGCGTGGGTCCTCTAGAACCAGGGCCTTCAGTCATAGCATGATAAAGCATCACAGCACTATGGTAGTTTTTCTAAGACAAATAGAAAAGACTAAGCTTTATCGTCTGAGTTCATTTGTATTGCAAACATCAAGACCTTACCCCTCGATTTAGAAAAAGAGAAGCACGAAGCAGCTACTAAGGTAGAGGGATCCAGGCATCCTACAATAAAATTCAGTGTTTGGTTTCAGCGCTGCTCTCTTCTTACCCTACCCAGAGCAGTAGGATGCATGAGGTCTGATTAATTGCAGATTTCTCAGCAATCACCAGCTTCAGAACCCTCAGCAAAAAGCGGGTTTCAGTTTTGAAAGTAACAGGAGGACGCGGGACATATCTGGAGTGAAAAGTCCACTAGTTAAAGCCTCACAAGCTGAGCAATATTTTTCCTCTCTGTGTATGATTTGAAAGGCTGCACAGAACTGATTTACTTCCATGGGATAAGTACTTGACAAGTGAAGGTATTTTTTTGAAACTTGTAAGACTTACCTTTCCCCATCTGCAGGCTTCATTCTGCTCTACTGGAAACTCGCACAACCACACCCCCTGCTCCGCTGAACCCGTCAGCCCGTTCTACACAGCCACAGCTGTTCCAGCCCAACGTGCTATAAGTACTCCCAAGATGTAAGGACTAAGGGGTTAATCCGACTCGCAGGCATACATTAAACCATGCTAAGAGCATTCCACAGAAATACCATCCTGAGCTAGCAACCTAGAAGGAATAGCTAACCTGACACATGCTCTGTCCGGGCAACAGACAAATACACTTGCTTTTTAAACTCTGCATCAATAGGGCACTTTGTGGGGCACTCGTGTACCTTTTAGAAACCCTTGGGCATAGAAAATCAGCCGTTGTATGGACAGCTGCATGAAAAAAAACCAACAACCAAACAACCTGGAAAGAAGTTTACGCAGCGATAGCTGTGAAAGTTGTACTTTGCTTTTAAGCAGACTCCTTTCGTTTAAAAGGCAAAATATTTCCTCATTCATTTTAAAAGCTTCAGCTCTGTCCCCTCCTCCTCTTTGCATAAAGATGCGGTGTAGACACACACACTTACAGGAGAATAAAGAACCCACAGTTGTAAGTATCCCAGATATTGATCTCTATCAGGCTATGTAAACCAGCAGTTTTAGCAGTCTCTCAGGAGTTTGCTGTAAAAGCAATTGGAACTGCAATTAACAACAGCACATCTTAGGATAGGGAAAGACTTCTAACTAGAAGCTAATTAGGAGGGCAAACACTGAAGCTTGTTAGCTGAGATGCTAATGAGAATTATACTTGAGTGGCAGCAGACTAGCTATTCAGAGTTAATTAGAAACCTCAGCTGATAGTATATTGCTCTTAAGAGCTTTCAAAACAAACAACTGGAAAAACTGTCCTGCAGCTAAGGATCCAGCATGGCATGTTGAGTAATTCGTGGGCACAGGGAACAGCCGGAAAATAACACTCAGGCATCAGGGTAATTTAAAAGCATGTGGAAAAGGCAGAGAGGAGGTTTTTAGGAGGTGCACGTCATCCTGGATTTTCTGCAACAGTTCTGATCATCAGTGGCAAACCTGCTGCTACGTCATACCCTGCCATTTACACCACCCAGAGAAAACTGCAACCACTTGCACCAGAGGGTGAGCTGGAGGGCCGCCGCACACCCCAAGCATCCACACCAGTCTTGGGCAGAAGTGGGACAAGGATCTGGGCTGGTTCAACAGCCCCTGACAGCCTTCCTATCCCACCCACCAGCCTCTCCCATCCCAGCCCTCAGCTCTCAGCCAGGGAAAGCTGCTGGTGTCAGCGGTACCAGGCTGAAACAGCAGCTGTGTGCAAGTTGCTCTCACCATGCCTCTGCCTTCCGGGACACCAGAGGGTTTTACTCTCTCCCCCCTTCTTTGCGCAGTGAGGAGGCAAAGAGTAAATAGAGGAGCTTCGAGGGGGAAACCTGTTAAACGTAACATCACCGCAATGGGGATCGTGAAGCGTGGCCTTACCTGGGCTGGGTTGCATGGCTGATTCCTGCTCTGAGCAGAGCCAGGGAGGCAAAGCAGAGGGGCTGCGTGTTTAAATGTTTCCTCTGTGCCTGATTGGAAGCGCAAGAGCCAGTCAGGGGCAGGGGAGAGGCTGCTAAACTCAGAGTAGGTTGCTTGTTTCAGGAAAAGATTGGATACTGGAGAACCTGCAGACTGGTTCGCAGCGCATTTGAACGCACATAAACGTTCGGGTGTCACAGGGGAGAGAAACGCTCCAGAAGAATCGAGGGGATTTTCAGTTTCGCTGAGGCCCTGTTTGCATTAAAACTTGCAGCGATTTAAGCAACACCTGCTTTTAATTCTATTTATTGAAACCAGTTGCAAAGTCATGTAGACACTCTTAACCAGATACAGCTTTCCAAAAAAAAAAACCCCAAACAACAAACCAAACAAAAAACCCAACGCAGTGCAGATTATAATTAAAGCACACAAAAGAGCACCCACAAACAGTTTTACACCGGTGTAATTAAATAGATTTCAAAGTTCAACATTAGCTAAACAAATGTGACTTTTAATGCAGTTGTGACCGAGCAGTCACTGGCTGATGCGTGAGGGGCTGGGGAACTTTGCATACTGAAACTCCCCTGCAAGAGTCCTGGGAGTGAGTATGTGTAAATACACCCTTCAAACAAGCTTTTCAGCATCTGCAGTGGAAAGTGTATGAAAGTACAAAGAATTAAGAGTAGACACTAGCATTGGCAACTATAATCCATAAATCCATCTGTTTCTTAAAGAAAAAAAAAAATCCCTGGTCTGCAAACAGTATTCCAAAGAGAAAAATTAACTTCACTAAAGCTTTGCGAACCATCATTTTCACCTGATGATTTTGAAGCAAGAGCCCTGGATTGTGGTTATTCAGGTTTAACAAGACTTGTAAATGCTGACTGAAGCTAGAGGCAAAATTCCCTGAACACCAAAGTGATGTAGCTCTGGGCTTGACCACGCTGCAGCTCATTGGAGAATCATCCCAGCCACAAGCCATACACCTCGCCTCGGCAGATGGCAGTCCACTGGTGACGAGGACACAATCATGGGTTTGACAAAGCCACTTAACAAATCCAAATTCACCTGCGACTGGTGCCTGCGATCCTCGAGCTGGCTGGAAGCACCGGCTGGGAGTCCCCTTGCTCAGCGCCTTGCACAGCTCCTCAGAGCAAAGTGTCATAAGCCACTTGGCAACTCAAACCAGGGTAAATAAAAGAAACAAAATACTTAAATGCAAGTAACTTCTATTAATGCTGCGGAGAAGATCTACTAGTGGGGAACTAAGGGTATAGATACTGATACCTCCCAGACAGTCCTAGCAAACTGCTCTCAAGCTGGCACAGGTCCTAGACACAATCAAGGCAGCACAGCACAGAAGGGAAAGGCAGCTGCCTTCCTCTCTTCCTTAGGGTTTATTCCCTCCATCCCACCATCACTTAGTACTTCTGGTAGATTTTCCCCATATCAAAGACTTGGATGGATGCAGCCTTCCCAGAGCTGCAGCCCCAACTGGAAGCAAACCAGGACAAGGCTCCAAGTGTTTCCGAGGTTTGTATTGCCACAGCAAGCAGGTCCAGCCACAGGCTCAGGTGGGCAGAGCGCAGATTTGGCCACAGACAGTTCGGTGTCTGTTCTCTGATACCACCCCAGTGCCTGGTGTGGAAGGCTGCAGGATGCTGGTATCAACATATCATCTACAGGATATGGTATCTCCAAGGAGTGCTAAACAGTAACTCTGGTGCCTGAGTTGACAATGAAAAGTGTGTACGTGTGCTTAAAAGGTCAGTTTAGCTGAGACTGAGCCTTTCTCACTGTTAGCAGACCAGGTTGCTTTTCCTCTGCTCGGGCATATTAATGCTTAGCTTGCTTTGCCCCAGTGATGGTGCCTTTACTGACAGCAGAGGACTGCAGCAGTGCCCGCTCTTTCAGTGCTGTAACTGTGCAAATGTACCCTGACCTCAAAGCCTTATCAGCCTGGGCATGGCCAGCCCTAAAGCTGGGATCAGAAGGCACCTGCCTGTGCTGCTAGAGGCTGTGTTCATCCATCTCAAGTGCCACACAAGCCTTGCCATCTACTGCTGCGTATTGGCTCATCATATGCAGAGTCTGTAAGGGAATGCAAGGGTTACCCGTTTCTGTGAAGGGAAAGGTACCTGAAAATGCCCACTAAACTTGGCTTTCACCAGATGACCTTAGGCCCTTGGTTTCTGCACTTTCCTCAAGCTGCTCTTCAGTTTCTCAAGCTCTTTATCAGGACCAATACCTCATGCCCAACAAGCATACTTGGTCAGCAGA
The DNA here is from genome assembly GCA_013400335.1 of Eurystomus gularis. NCBI lineage: Eukaryota > Metazoa > Chordata > Aves > Coraciiformes > Coraciidae > Eurystomus > Eurystomus gularis. Next base: position 85,084 of record VZZY01007883.1, read on the forward strand.
GCTCTGCAGTTGGCCACGGGACATGTTAAGCTCAACATGTTAAGCCAGTTTCCCTATTCCTCCTGTCTCCTAGATGGACAGTTTGGTGAGGCATTGTGGTGAGTGCCTTTAACATGCTGTGCTGACATCTCACTGTTTTGTGTTTATTCTGGAAAAAAAAAAAAAAAAAAATCAAGGAAATTGGACTACAATGATCATTGTCTCTTGCCAATGCATATATAAGCATGAGCTGATGGTAGTATACATACAGGGGTGCCCACAGTAAGTGAGACTTCATAAATAATCCGAAACGCTCCTGACTGGAACCACAGATCGAAGCACCATATTTGCCATGCTCTTAGGACATACTCCCTCAGTGCTGAGCACTTTGCTTTGTAGAGTGGGGAGCCTTCTTTCAGCCTCTGGGGAAGCTATAGCAAAACTAGGTTCTCTGAATACTTTTTGCTGCCTTGCTGAGCAATCTGCGTTCTCCTCAGACATCCCCAAATGCAGCAATCATTTTGCTCCCATTGATTCAGGAGGGCAACATGGTCTTTCAACATCCTACCAAGCACGTGCCACAAACTCCAACTTTTCCTATTTGTAACGTGTGCTTGGTTCCCATCTCCCCTCTGCAGGGATAAACGTACAACTCTAACCGTGCATTTCATCTATTTACCTTCTCCTGACTGTGAACCTCTTTCAGCATTGCTAGCTTCTGCACTGCCTTGCACACAGCATCCAACTCCACAAGAGCCCAATTTTCCTTTCAGGCTGATGACCTCCCGCTGCAGCGGCATCAGCTCTCTCTGCAAAGGATCCTCTGTGCCAGCCCTCCTCTCCTGGCCCACGCTGCACACCTGCAGCAAAAACAACACAAGCTGTCACAGATTTTACCTCTTTTTCTTCCCCTAGAACGAGGCTGCTGCTTAGCTGGCATTGCAGCTCCCTGGGGATCAGCGTTTCAGCTCTGCAGGACATCCTACCCCAGGTCTCCATCTTGCAATGGTTTTAATTTTTTATCATGCTCAGAGCCCTGCTGCTGTCTCTTCTCTTATGTTTTCATAGGCACTAGGGAATTTCCTTTGCTTGGCAAATGTTCGAGGTTTATCGAGGATTATTCCTGGTATTTCTAATGATGGGGTTTCTAGTAATGCCTCTGAATTTACTTAATGTTTTTTCTAATTCGCAGTCTGATCTCTCACAACTGACATAATGCCCCAAAATTGCAACACTGCACCTTTAATCTTAGATCACTCACCAGTCCTCTTTTTCTTCAGGGAAAAAAAAAAAAAAAAAAAAGAAAAGTAGCATCAGGAGCAGAAGTCTTCTTTGTTGAAGCCTTTGGCCTCAGGTCAAGAAGGTTTTTCATGGGAAAGCCCTGCGGTTCCCTGGAGAACTTGCATAAAACCCCTTTCTCTGCTGCTACCTTCACCTCTGTGCCCTCCGAGGGCAGCAGCTCTATCTCAGTTTTCCTGTGCTGCTGCTTTCCTTCTGCATTTATTTTTTGGTAACCAAGTACAGCTCTCACATCCCATGGGAGATGACTAAAGGAACTTTCAGCCTAAAGGAACTAGTGAATCTATGATACTATTTTCTGTATTCTATGAATTATTTAGATTTGTTTTGTTTGGCTAATTATTATTAAAACAATTTGGCCACAGTTTAATGGTGGTAGGTTTCTACTTTCACTTGTGTTAAGTATTCCTGTGTTCTCTGTGCCCTGTAATCCCAGCACACTTGATTTCCAAAACACCCTGTACGCCATTTACTTTGTCCCTACCATACTACAACTACCATGCCGTTCAATTTTCATTTGGCTTGGCTCGCTGCAAGTTTCTCCTTTCTCAGACCAGGTTGAGGAAGTCTCCGTAGCCCCACAAGCTCATCACCGCATCCCTGCTAACTGCTGCTTGCGGGAGTGGTGCTGCTTTCCCCGAGCGCACAGTGCTGCTCTGCCCCTCACAAACCATTTTTGCTGCTTTGCACTACTCATACCTGTAAAATCCTATTCTCTGAGTCACCACCTGTGTCTCAACTCAGTGCATTTTCGCTCAAGTGTTTAATCCCGTTAATCACTGCTGAGTTCATCTTTGAAGATTTGTGAACATCAGCCACCTAGCACAGCTTGGCCATATAACTGTTATTTTTCCTGATTCTTAGTAACATTTGTCAATACCTTTTGCATTGAATCTCATTAGGGGATTTTTTTCCCTTCATTTTTCAGAAATAGGATTTTACCTTAGCTTGACAAGTCTGTTCCTGTTCCCATCCTAATCCTGGTTGAGAATGTGCATTGGTCATTACCTTTAATAACACAACTACTCTTTTTTTGCTTTTCCTTTTTCTGCATGTCAGGCGGTTTTGTAGCTTTCCTCCTGTGAGCTTAATAAAGCTCCATTTCTGCACTCATTTCTTTTCCTACAAGTCCAGCTGAGGCAGAAAACCTAGGAGCCCTCACCAAGCCCTCCATTCACGAAGCAATTCCTAACTTCTGGTTGCATCCACTTGCTGCAACCAGCTCATATCTGCCACTGGGTACAAGCACAAGAAGGTACCTGCTGTTTTATTCCTTTGGCTCTCCTCAGCTATATCCTGAAAGGAGAGTTCTCCCTCTCCAGTAGGTAATCCTGTTGCAGCACTCCCTCTCAGAGATCATAAAACCGTCTGCCTTTTGCTGGCAAAATACCACATGTTGCAAAAAACCCCAGCGAAGTATGTACACGGGTATCCCCCAGAATGAAAGGCTCTGTACGCATTTCATAATAAAACACTCATTTCACGTTTAGACCCAAACAAAAGGACAGATAACAGCAACTAGTAGCAGCTCAGATGCTGCTGCTTCAGCCCACTAAGACTGTGTTTTTTCCCTACTATTCTAAATATAAGTCTATATTTCAAATAGAAACATTTCACAAGGAGTTTTATAATAATTGGGAAAGCTTTTATGTCCCATTTGAAAGGGCTCCTTGAAACAGATTAGAAAAGAAAACATCAAGGAAGACATTAGGGCTGTACCTTGCTCTTTCATCAGTGTATATAGTTCAGAATGCACATCAGGTGCCACAGGAACCGCTGTTCAAGGTTAAAGCAAGGTCTTTATGAAAGGGACAATTACTCTCTAGTGACAGAGAAGGAGAAGACAGTCAAAGCTAAACTGCGCAATAGGAAAGGCAGGAGTGCTCAAAGTTAAGTGAGAAAGCCACAAAAGCCTTTACCTCGGGAAGAGATCACTTCAGAACCTGGCTGTGAATTCCGGTTTTTATCTGCCACCAGTAGTTCCCTGACAGCCTCTTTATCTGTTCCCCAACAGCCTCTCCCTCCCCAGGCCTGAAAGGCAGCGGCGGTGCCGGCTGAACGAGCCCCAGCGCCGAGCAGACCTCTCCTCAGGTGGGAAGTCCACACGGCTGGTGGGTACCGTGGGTAACAGCAGGACACAGCTTAGGCTGTGCTGGAGAGCGGAGTTTCATTTCAAGCTACTATTTTAAAAGCCTCATTGCAGCATCCTTGTTAGGTACTAAAAGTGTAATAAAAGTGCATTTTTGAAAGGAAAATGGTAATCAAAGCTCATGCACAATATAGTGCCAGCTTTGGTGGAGAAGGGATGACTCCTCAAAATTATTCAAACATCACTTTATTCAGCTGTTTTATGTCCACTCTGAGTTGACATAAGAAGTACTTGAAGGCTTTTGTTTAAAATTTATTTGTGACATACCCTGATTTGCATTGCAGTTGGTCTCCGGAATCTGCAAGTTTGCAGAGCGTACAAAACTGGGAAGGGTGGCTCATGCACCGGATAGGTGTGCTGTCATCCAGGAGGACCTCAACAGGCCAGAGAAATGGGCCAATAGGTGCCTCCTGAAGTTCAACAAATTGAAGTTGTGTACCTGAGGAGGAATAATCCCATGCACAGCTATATGTTAGGGCTGACTGGCTAGAAAGCAGTTTTGCAGAAAAAGAGTTGGGGAAGCTGGGGAACAAATGAAACATGAGCCATCAACCTGCTCTAATTGACCTGCATGCTGCGAGAGAAGCGTGGAGAGACTGTCCTGCAGAGATAAAGCAATTCTCGGGGCTGTGTTCAGCCCCAGTATGACTGGATGTGCATAGGGCTCAGACACAAAAGCTCAAGGATTGGAAAAGACCAAATCACACCACAGAAATACAAAAATAGCCCTTTCCCCAAAAGCTTTTTGGGCAGGAGTTGTATTCATCCTACGAAAACCCTATGCCTGATGATTTCCCTGAGAGCAGGACTGCTCAGCACTACCAGCATTTAAATACTTAGGAATAAGCTGTGCAATATTAAGTTTCTACAATTGATCTCCAGTCAAGCTCTTTTCTAAAAAAACAATATCAAGAAGTCAGTTTACAAAACCAGAAACAACCAGCGCCTGATAAACCTTAACACCGCGTATGTTGAAATCCAGTATACCTCAATTGTGTAACTTTAAAATAACATCTTTTCAGAGAAGTAACTTTCTGGAATATGATCAAGAAACAAAATAATGCAAGAACATTACCTGTGAAAATTCAAAACATCAGGTTGTAGCTAGAGAAAAATGTAGCAACACGAGGAGGTGCAACTAACTAGAAAAAGCAGAAGTAGTTTTACTTTTCTGATTGTCAGGAGAGGAAAAAAAACCACCCCACACTTGCTTTCCTTCGCTAGATGAAAGGTGCCAGTATATAAAGAAGAAAGATAGTTCTGGCTGACTCTGGAGTAGTAATTTATAGGGAAAATGGTAGTTCAAAGAACAAATAAAGAATTTATTCATTTTATAATCAAATATAAAGGAACACTCAAGTTGCAGTCTCATTATAAAGGTAGAAATCTCTACCAAGAATCAGTTTCAAGTTCTGCAGCCTTCCTTCATCTTGCCATTGCAGCTCAGTAGAGATGTGCTTCCTTTCCCTGCTGGGTCATGAAGCCAGGGAAAACTGAAAGCAAAAGGTGGGAGCAAGCTGAAAAAATGCTCTCAAATCTTTAGCGAGAGGCAGGAAACATTTTGCAGCATGATGTGGTGAAGTTGACACAGCCACTGAGGATCTTAGAATCATTAAAGTTGGAAAAGACCTCCAAGATCATCTAGTCCAACTGTCAACCCAACACTACCCTGGCCACTAAACATGTCCTGATGTGCCACGTCTACATATTTTTTGGATATCTCCAGGGATGATGACTCTACCACTTCTCTGGGCAGCCTGTTCCAGTGCTTGATCACTCTTTCAGTAAAGAAATTTCTCCTAATATCCAATCTAAACCTCCCCTGGCGCAACTTGAGGCCATTTCCTCTCATCCTATTGCTAGTTACCTGGGAGAAGAGACCAACACCCACCTCACTACAACCTCCTTTCAGGTAGTTGTAGAGAGCGATAAGGTCTCCTCTCAG
>VZZY01007883.1:90497-118724 GCA_013400335.1 Eurystomus gularis
TCCCCAAGCCTGTAGTGTTGCCAGGGGTTGTTGTGACCGAAGTGCAGGACCCAGCACTTGGCTTTGTCAAACCTCATACAGGTATTAGATGAAGAATAAGATCACAGAATCACTCTGGTATGAAAAGACCTTTAAGCTCATCAAGTCCCCCCACTAACCTAAATCTACCATGTCCACCACTGAACCATGTCCCCTGACCCCACATCTTCATGTCCTTTAAACGTCACCAAGGATAGTGATTCAACTGCCTCCCTGGACAGCCTGGTCCAGTGCTTGACAACCCTTACACCATGTGTCTGAGGGCATTGTCCAAATGCTTCTTGAATATTGTCAGGCTTGGTACCATTACTGCTTCCCTGGGGAGCCTGTTCCAGTGCTCCACCACTCTCTGGCTGAAGAACCTCTTCCTTATGTCCAGCCTAAACCTCCCCTGACACATCTTCCTACCATTCCCTTGAGTCCTATCGTTGGTCACCAGAGAGGAGATCAGCGCCTGCTCCTCCCCCCTCCCTAGTGAGGTAGCAGTAAGCTGCGATGAGGTCCCCCCTCAGTCTCCTCTTCTCCAGGCTGAGCAGACCAAGTGACTTTAGCTGTTCCTCATACGGCATTCCCTCTAAATCCTTCACCAACTTCGTAAGTAGGAAGATGATGCTTCCCGTCATTTCTTTGTCCCTGGGCTGTACCTTGCAGCCACATTACACAAAGCCATTTGCTGCCCTCTCTTCAGCTGTAAGGCTCTCACAGCCCCTTTCTCAGAAGCTGTCAGCCTTGAAACTGTCATAGGTGCCTCTCTGTCCTTCGGTGCACCAGAGCCATAGCTCTTTGGTCTGAAGGGAGAAGATCTCTTCCTCAAGGTCCACATGAAGGCTGCACAAAGAAAAAGTAATGATACGTAACAGACAGCAATGAACCAGCCAGTGGCTTGGGGTTGGGATTCTTTGATTTCTTTTTTTTTTTTAATAAACATTGATACTTTACCTTGCCCATAACTGGCCATTGGCAGCCAAAAATGTCCTTTACTCATATATTGCACACACTGGGCTACTGAACAGAACCCTGTCATTGCTTCCCACATCTTGTCCTGGAGCTTTAGAGCAGAAAAAGCGTAAGAAAAAAGACCACGTCAGACAATCTGCATCACTACTGCTTTTTGGGTCCTGCTTAAGTGTCAACTCTTGAATATTTTCTTCTGAATGAATACCCTCCTTTTGTGACAGGTTTTGAAACTCTTCAAAATACGTAATTTAGGGGTAAGTTCTTGTTTAGGGTACTCAGCTTCCAAAGTAATTCTGTCTACCTGAGATTTTATAGGCGGTAAAGCATATCACATGTACTCAGTCATAATAATCAAATTTGCTCTCCTGTTCCGAGATTTTTTTCCACGTAATCAAGCTAGAGAACAATGCAGTTTAATCATCATTAATTTCAGATTGGCATTTGTGTTTCATCTAGAGTTAATGCAGTCAGCCTGAGAACAAACCCAGTGTATACAAAGGAGAACTAGATGTCACTTAGAAGTTAATAATTAATAACAACTTTGATGACATTTAACTCATCAGCAGAAATGCCAAAGAACTTTAAGTACCATAAATCTCATTACAGCAAACGGAGTTCCCCGAGTTCCTCACGCTTTCACCAGTACATATGGTCCAGCAATCTTTTCAAGTGCAACACAATAACTCAACATGACTTCTTACAACACTTGATCATCACCACTATACTCAGCATTAATTTCTAAGGTATAATAGAGAGTCTGGACTTTTATGGATCTAAGAAACATAGATTTGCTTAACCCAGTCATCTGAGACAACGCAGCTCAAATCAGACCAAGTTTGCTGTATTTTTCCCAAGCAGGGATACTCTCTGACCCCACAGTAGGCCAGCAGCAGAATCGGAGGATAAACCTGCCAGTGTGTTACAAGCCTCTGTTTTACCATTGATAATATAACTTGGTCCCAGATAATGTTTTCTGAAGCAGCAGGTTCCTCTCACTTTCCCTCTTAGCAGGTGTCCCAGCTGCCAGATCATGTTTCTCACATTTTTAATATTATCAGATGACACTGCAATAGAAACAGGCTTTATCCACAAGCTCACATTTAGTAACTCTGCAATACATAAGTATATTGCTTAAGCGAGCACTGGTAGAACCACAAAAGTAGTAAAGAAGCAAAAGTACAGATAGAAAAGTCATTTGTGAAAGCATGTGAATCTGATGAAGTTAAACACCTGCACAATCTTCTTAGATTATTATGTTAAGTATTAAAAAGGTGCAGATTTATTCAGTGCCCTTCTTAGGATTCACTTCTTCAGGACCCACAAACCATTTGTAAACTCCAGGTACTCCGGACTGCTCAGTCTTATCTTTACTTAGTCACGTACCGATCTACTGACATACCACTTTTATTTTAAAGCATTAGCCAGGTGGAATACTTCTTCTAGGTGTCAAGGCAGAAGGTGGGAGGAGAGGGAATGAGCTTAAGACACACTGCCAAGAGACATAAGGTTGAGATGACTTAAAACCACTTAAAAATACCTCCCAGCTCTCCAGTATCCAGTGTTCATTTAAAACAGTCAGTCTGATGCAGGCAAAAAAAGAGAAGAGTATGAACAAAGTATAATCAGACTATCCGCCCAAACTTGCCTGAAACAAAGGTTAAAAGATGAATTGTGTTACTTTCATGGATATTAAATCAAATGCCAAAGATGGTATTTGAAATGTCAACATTAACAAGACATATCAAGGTAGCGAGATTTGTACTTGTGTTTCCATTGGATGACAAGACGGATACTTCAGTCCTAGAGCCATTTAACAGCAAGACAGGGATGAAAACACGCTTAGTGCCTCTTCCTCAAGGGGAGAAAGGAGTAAAACAGATCTATTAAAGATTCTCATTTGAGGACATTCTTTCAAGTTTGGGGAACGCTAACTTTAAGTTTTACAGTGCGTGTAATTCAAGAAGAGCTAGATTAGCAAAACCACATTATTTAAATGGTCTGACTTAACCTGACTCACAGCTCTGCTGGCATCTGGGGCATGGTCAAACCCAACCCTCAGGGATGCTTGGAGCCCAAACACTGCAGCCTGGCTGAAAGAACTCCAACATGTAAATAATGAGGTAAATCAGGTTGCACTCGATCAAAATCGACTTTTGCAGTTTGAGGGATATGAAAACAGCACCTGGGGTGAGGATTACTCTGCCACACTTGGATGTATATGCCATGGGAAAGAACAGAAACAAAATTAAGGCAGAATTATGGTTGCAATAGAAGAGCGGGAGGTTTGGCTCAGAAGATACAATGCTGTATACTATATAAACTTCTTCATGTTCCTACTTCCAACTTTTTAACAAACCTACAAGTTACAAATCTTTTCATCTCTTCAAACAGTTATGCAAAACTTATGGTATAATTATTGTATAATTCTACAAGCAATCAAAGCTTTTTGTCTTTTAACTGGGGTGGAGCCAAACCAATTCCAAAATGATGGCTCTAATACTCTTCCAGCTGTGCTGACTAAAAAGAAAAAACAATACCTATATGGGACAAGAGAGGCAGTGGGAAAAGCAGAAAAGTTATGGTAAGTTTAAAAATTCTGGTCTTCTGTGTGCAATGTTTCGTCTCCTTGGGCCTGGCAATTCACCTTCAGGGACAGTCTTTCAAAATTAAATGGGTGTTTTTCTCTGAGTGACAAAAAGATGAAGACTTTATTATTCAAACAAGTCTTCAGCTCTGAAGATAAAGGAACTTACCACAGTACAGTTCTGTTCCTTGGCTCCACAGCTAAACTAAAAGGTGACAAGAGTGGCTGACCATTTGCTACTAATGATCACAAGGAAGAACAAGTTGTAAAAAAAATTATTTTGATCGAGAATGAAACCAGCATGTGCTTTCTACATTAAGTTACTACTTTAAAGCTTATTGCAGAATTTCCAGAGAACAGCCGAGCGCTGCAAAGTTAATCAAAACAAGATGTCTCTGAGCAGTTGAGTACTGCAAGAGATCCTCCAGTGTTCAGCAGCAGGACCACCCAGAAATTTAAGATGCAAGGGTAACAGCTGGGAAACCAAGCTTAGGCAAGTCAAACCATTCCTTCTCCTGTGTAACATTATCCACCCCCCAGGACTGCTGCAGATAAACACACCCTCGTTCACAAATACAGCTGTACACTTAAATTTTGTGTTTTCTGATCTCATCTCGAATCCCAGAGAACTTTTGGCAAGATACAATTAGATACAGTTAAAAGCTCAACTGCGATACTTTTGTTAATTGCAGGCAGTACTGTGATTGTGAAGTGTACCTGCATCTGCAGAGAGTTCAAGTATTCTTGCATATTTTTAAAATACTCCATATTTGATAGTGGCTAAAATGAAGAGATAGCAGGGAAAAAAGTATAGCAAGAATGCATTAAGACCTTTTTTTAAATAACCAGAGAAAAATCACTTACAGTAATAGTTATATTTTATTTTCTCTTTTAGTTTCAATGTGCAGTATTTTCAGCATTTCTTTTTTTTTAAACTTAAACACACATCTAAAATTATATGCTTTCCTTTTCCTTTGAATACAATTGCTTTTGGGGTTGGGGCTCCAAGCTTTTGCTCATCACTGCCCTCAAACTGTACAAGACAACACCAGAGGGTGCGTTACCTTACCCTTCGTCAGGTTGATCCAGCTTGATGGTATGCACACACAGACCGATGGCAATGGTAAGCTCACACAAAATGCACATGACAAAAAGCAGCACATGCCTCACAAATGCTCTGCAGCATTTATACCCAGTTAACTTGCATACAGCTACAACCTGACATACATTAGAAGCTCTCCTGAGTATGACTGTGGGATTCTCAAGATTTTCAATGGATACTTTAAGGTAACATGCACAAAGAGTTCACCTGAAATCTCAGTATTATGTAAAATTAGCATACTGGACTTCCCCAAAGTTTTGCCATGTTGCTTACTCTAGTTCTTACAGCAGCTTGCTTTTACTTTAAAATAATTAAACTACCTAAAAACTACCAAAGTACTTTGCTCTCTTATAACTTCCATCAATAACTGTTTGAAAAGTAAAAGAGCAAAGCACCTACCATTGTCACTTAGCTGACCTTCAGTAGAAAGTTCAGTTGGGATTGTACGTGGAAGAAGTCTGCTTTATGCAATGGATGTACTTGAATCACTTCCCCTTTTTCTCTGATCCCGTCCCTTTCAACCACCGGTTAAGATCCTGAACGACCAAATTTAATTGAACTGCTTATTGCTGTATTTATTGCTCATTATACCCTACAATTTCTTTTATTTAGGAAGCATAAATGCTTAGCCGTGACAGCTCCACAAAATCTTAAGACAAACCAGGTCTGCTGCTCTCAGAGAACTGTCTTTGCAGTGTTTTTGACACAACCTCCTTATCTGCTATATAAAGTTAACAGCCATTTAAAAAGGAGAATGGCAACACAGAATCTCTTAAGGCAAATCTACTAAATATCAACAAATTACTTTTAAGCCAAAAGGTTCCACTTGTTCCCCACTTCGTTTGATCTAAATCTGTTCATTCATTACTCAGTGCTTTAGGAATGCTGCTGGTGGATGAGAAACAAGCAATGTCTTGGTGCTGAGAAGGCATTCCTACCAAAGCAGAAATAATGCACAATCATTTACTAGATGCTTTAGGCAAGAATGACATCCGAGCATACGCTTTAGAAAAGATTTAAATAAACTCACATTCAATTTCAACAGGCAAAAAGCATAAATAGTAAGGAGAAGGCTCTGAATCCAGCAAACAAGAACTGGTTTACAGTGGGTTATAGTTTCCAGCTCCTCAGTCTTGTGCTCAGTGCAAGGGAGGGGGCATGCTGAAATGAAATGCAATCAAACTTTATTTAATGGGCCAGGGGGTAGCTGGCCCAAAAACTATTTAGAAAAAGTTGGCTAGCATACAGCATTCTTAAAGGAGGGTCACATTATAGATTTAGTAAAGTAGGTTCTTTGACTACTAAATTGTAAATGAAGTTTTAAACATTAATGTGTCTTAAGTATGCCCCCAATCATGCCATACCTCTAATCTTGTAAGGCTGTAAAGAGGCCAATTCCACTGCAAAGCACGTTAAAGAAACTTCTTGCTTTGGTTAGCCAAGACACCAAATGCTGAGTCTTAAAGGCCAAACACATTTCTATGCCGTTCTCAATGAAAAACTGAACAGCCTGATTTTCAGAATTAGCTTTCTGTCTACAGGAAGTTAAAAAGATTCTGTGAAATAAACTTTTGCCTTCAGTCAAACTCAAGTGAAAAAATGATTCACTTCTTTGCTTTAAATCCAACATTGGTATTTCTCAGTGGCCACTGTTTTGCTGTTACTGTCCCCCTTGCATTCCTCTTGGCTCTTGTCACTATAAGTGGGCGATTTTAAATACAATTTCACTTCAAAAGTAGTGATGGTGGGGAAAGCGTGTTTAGGAAGTAGACAGGAAAGTGTGCTGCACGTGAAATGTTAGATCTGAAGCACTACCAGTGTGTGTTTCCACACTAGGAAGACCCTTAAGTTACATTCCCTCAAGGTCACGGAGAATTCCCTAAGAGGAGATGCCCTTCTTTAGACACTTAGGACATGTTTCAGGAGGTATACTTTGACAACTCTCCAACAGAGATTAAAACAGATGGAGTTACTACTACCAGTGAATCTGTCTGAGGTTAGAACTGACTGCATCAGCTCTAAGCCTTGACTTGAAACAGTAATGCAGATATTTGCTTGAAGGCCAGCAACAGGCTTTTGAGGAAAGGGGGGCTGTCACATCTGATGCCTTTCATCTGGCCTTGCTAACTGCTTAATTCAATTTATTCCTTCACTGGTTGGAAAGGTTCTACAGCAAGTCCCAAATTGGGTTGGAAAGTTTCATAAAGGGTCTAGCTCCCGTTATCCCAAGGTGAAGTAACCAGCTATTCTGTGTTAATCATGAGGAGCTTAAAATGATGAAGAATTTAACAGTTTGTAACACAACATATACTGTTATATGGGGAGAATATGACTAACCTGATGCTTAAAAAATATATTAAAATCTATTTTAAATTTTGGAAAATAGCTTACAAAAATATCTTCACTCAAACTATATATCATACAAAAAACTAAGTGGTGTGTGGGTTTACAGTACAAAATGATTATTGGTGGTTACAAAAGGGAAGAGTGATCTATACTACCCTTAATGAAAACACAGGGCATTATATCTCACTGCCTTGAAATAGCCTCTTATCAGAATTAAGATAATTTCCAATATAACTCAAAAACTTCCAAACAATACCTATTCTATGAAACCTTTTTCTGAACTCCTGTTCAGTTTCTTTTAAAAATCACCACAGTGCTGTGGCCCGAGAAAGAAAAGTAACCCAACTAAGGGCAAAATAATTGCTCTAGATAGTAAGATCTGTAGAGAGCTAAATACAGCAACATCTACAGTTGTTTCTACTGCCCATACTATCAGTTTATTTTATCACTTTCTATAAGGAAGTGACACCAGTGGACAATTGCTTTGTAATCAATTTTTGGGCAGAAGCAACAATTTTTGGTCTAGATTTGAATTAGTTTAAATACATGGGTTTAATAAATACAAATATACACATCTGTACACATTAAATGTTGTCACATGTGTATAATTTCAACATATACATTATATACAGAAATACATACAGTACATGCTCCTCCTGACAACACTATCCCATTTTTCCAAGTGTCACCAAAAGATGTGACAAGCAAATGAAGAGAGGTCAAATACGGGATGTGACTGAGAACCAAGATATCATTTCTCTATAATGAAAGAATTCTAACAAGCTCAACCGAGGACAAATGCTACACGCTAGGTTTCCTCATGCAATGCTTCGGAATCAATGGGGTTCCCTGGGTGGTGAGGAAAAGCTAAATCTGGCCTTGTGGAGTGTCCTGAAATTGATGGGTATTTGTACTATGTGTCTAAAGCATTATGAATACAACAGTTAATAAAAGAGGTTGTGTAATCTAACACTTTAGCCAGTCCCAAAGTAGACCACAGCAGCCTTCTGATTCTCAACTGCTAGCACAAATTTGTTTACATGAGAGCGGCTTGAATCCAGACATCTCCATGGTCTCAGTTAGGAAAGGTCAAATGGTTATTGCCCACTGGGAGCTTGCACCATTTTGTCTCTCAAAATGCTGTGCAGCAAATAAGAGTAGCTTTTAAAGTATACAAAAGGCTGACCCAGAGTAACTAGTCCTCTCTTGTTACTGCTATGTCTCGAAATAAAGGAATTCAAAAGAAGCTACAGTGAAGCGGATCACAAGAATGCCTCCTTAGAACGGTCTCTCAAGACAAATTAATCAACATATTCCAGTTTTAAAGCACTTTTTCTTAAAGTGAGATGCAAAACAAGATGTAATCTGTACATTAAGATGGATTTTCAAAAGGAACATGAATTCAAGCACGCAAAAAAAATGGGGACAATACAGATGTCAAGACATTCAGTAGCATGGCTTCTGTTCAACTTCAAATTACAGCACAGCTCATGCACCACACATCTTACAATTTTACATACTGTACATGATATAGAAATATTTAAGTTAAAATTTCTTTTACTGATATACTGTACTCAAATTTTAAATCCTGAGAAGAAAAAAGAAAAGTGTGTGGTTATGTATGTGCACGATATCTCTGGTATCACCAACACATACACCACAGGATATCAGAAAGTCCAGAGAGAGGAATTACATGCTGGAAGTGTAAATCATGACAGCCATTTTCTCTTTTCCTTGTTTGGGAGAAACATTAGGAAACAATTTCTACTCTGTACTACACAACAGTATATACAGGTACATAAAATAGTAACGTTTTCTAATGACTGCAGCTTGCAATAACAGTTTTTTCAGTCAAGTTTCTGACCGGCTGCACCGCAGTGGCTTCAGCTGAACATTGAGAAGAGTAAAACCAGTTACCTTGCTTGTACTACTTGCTTGTATTTTACAGTTAGTAAGTGTGTCTCAGGTTAGTCCCAAACAGCACTTGAAAAACATTGAACATATTTCTTTCCACTCACAGGTGCCTGGTGTCACAACAACAAGAACTACACTAGGCTTTTCAGGTGATTTCCAGTGCTGCAGAGCACTTGTCCATGCATTCTGAAAGTAAAACTGACAGGTCCATATTTAATCACAAATGAAACCCCAGATTCTCTCTTATCTTGCATTCCCCGTGATTCATATCAGATTCCAACGCTAGTCATGCAGTTCCATTACGTGTCACGATGTTCAACATGCTGTGACCTTGTGGACATTTTGCAAACAAGTTAGTAAGCGATGATATGGGGTTCCTGGAGATGCTACCACCTCAAACACTGACTGAAAGGCCCTCCGATCTAATTCTTCATCTATCTGATGTCGGTAGAAGTCTATGGCCACCAAACAGAAGATGTTAACATCCACTTGCTCCAGTTTTCCCATTCTGCTGATAATATGTGGAAGACTGAAATGTAAGTTAAGGTCTTAACATGAAAGAAGTTGCTCATCTTTTGGTACAGTAGTTTAAACACCGTTCTCTGATAAAATGGTGTATTTTTGAGTGCACCAATGTTAAAGTACAAAATACTGTCACATAGCAATTAAACTGCTATTAGAGAAATTCTATTTCTTCATTTACTTCACACAATTTCTTATCCCCGGATATTCATTTTAATCTAGCACTAGTTTTCTTTATCCAGTGGAGCAAACAGAACCATGGTCGCATCTGCTTATAGCCGAAGAGCACTGCTGAGTCTGAGAGTCATTAGGAAGTTTCAAACATGACATATGGTCACTTTTTTTTCCTGGTCATGAAATACAACAGTTATATTTTCGTTTAAGTAAACTCAGCACTGATACCACCTATGTCTTTCAGCTGATCCAACTCAACTGGCCAATGTCATTCCACTGCCAAAGCTCACTATTCCTGCAGCATGTCTCCAGAGGGACAATGCAAAATACAGTTGGTATGTAGGATCTTTAATCTGAGGTCATTTTTTGGTTGTGGGTTTATTTTTGATATATTTTTATCTCACATAAGGAATATAGAACAAAGCTTTTAAAGGTCACTGCAAAGCTGTCTGGTGAAGCTTTTAGAAAGTCCTTCAGAGTAAGGACTTTCCCAGTCATCTTGCATAGTCAAAAGGAACACATCTTAAAACAGTAGTTTAGATAACTTCGTTTCCATAATCTGTTTAGAAATTTTTTCCCCCCTCAAACTTGAGGCATCAACAGCACAAAGTGATACATACCACGACTAACTACAGTAAATATGCCTTCTTTTGTGTGTGGAATTTGTACTCTTATCCTTCAAGGCTCTCAATGTGCTTTACAGAATCACTGTATTTACCCAGAAACAGCACACATTCAGTCTTTTTAGGATACATTGCTGAAATCCATTGACTGGTGGAAGCACTGACAAAAAAACAGGAAAGACTCCACATTGCCATTGCCACAGGTGTTCTTTGTGTGAAATTAGAGAGAGACAGCATCACCCAATCACGGACCATTGAAGACTGTCCAGTGCTATGCAGTGTCTGGAATACCTGCAAAAATATTTCACATAGGAATAAAGACATGGTAGATGGACATGGGAAAGTTTGGTTTCTCTTGTAAACATTGTCTCCAGCCATGAAGCACTAAGGTTCACAAACCAGGTGCCCAGTGACAACTCTGAGCCTAACAAATTAATGAACAAACGGATTCTGCAAGAGTGTCACCAGGATCCAACTGGACTCACGACATCTGTGCCAAACTGAAATAAGCACACAGAAATGCAAGACTTGTCTGCTGTCTCTGTTTTTATAGATCAAATGTGGTGAGCACATGCGCGCTCAAGCGATATGTGAGTCCAGTAAGTAGGTGCTGAAGAGCAGAACACCCACAAGCCCAACCGAGGCCACAGGGGCACAACTGTGGAGTTCACAAGGCCAGATGACCTGGGCTGGCTCCTTGAGATCTAAGGAATCTCAACACCAGGATCACAACTATTACTTTTGTCTTTATTTTGTCATTATCAGTGATTGAGCTGTACTGCTGTGAGCTTTGTCTTCTGGGCGACGTGGTAATTCTCACCCTCTGTATCGCCCAAAAGACAAAACTCACAGCAGTACAGCTCAACCACTGTAACTGGTTTGTTAGATCTAACAAAATTGGTATTTGCCCCCCTGATTGAGCTGTCAGTTATTTACAGATCTTCTGAAACATTTAAGAAAAATAAAATATAAACACTACCTTATAAACTACTGTTGCCATGAACTGTGGATAAGGCTGCTGATTGGATAAAAATTCTCCAATAACTTTATTCATTACATCTTGTGGGGGGAAAAAATCATCAAGGAACTGTGGAAGGATCCGAGCCACTACTCTAGCTTCAAAAGGAAATCCTTTCCTGATCCTGAAAATAATAAAAAAGAACATTTTACAACTGAATTCCAGCAAATATCTCGTTCTTTTCCAGTTAAATTGGCAATAGAAAGAACATTTTACTTTCTTCTCTAGATAGGCAAAAAAGTCTCTAACACTGAGAAATCCAAGTCTTCATGTAATCTTACTCTGTCTACCCAAAGAGGTCTATCAAAGCTATAGCTGTTACATGTGTCCGTCCTTCCTTCCTCCCTCCTTCCCCCTTTTTAAAAATAGTCAACATTTTTCTGAAGCTCTGGAATTGCAGAGACAAGATTTAATAATAGGAATACTGAAGAAACTAAACGAGAACAAAAAAGGACAGATCACTACACCTAGTTATCAGAGTAAAGGTCATTTATAAGCAGAACGCTCATTTCCATTCATAACATCTTTGCAGTTTTTATTCAAGCCCAGGATGTCCCAATATACCAAACAGGAAAAGCAAGTTGGGCTGCACCGTAAAGAAAGGAAAAGATACTCCAACTTAAAGGCAATTTTACTTAAATAACACTGACTGGAAGTCTTCCTAATAAATATCGCATCTGTTGATGTGTCAAGATCAAGTTACATCATGTGGTTTTTCCCTGCAAAAGTTATTTTCTGTTTGTAGTACTCGCGTTTGTTTTGCTAAGTGTTAGGAATGCTATTTTCAAAAGCACTCAAGCCCTGCTCTGGTTCTGTTCTCACTGAGAGCAGAAGTGAAGCTCTTATCCAGTTTTATGGAAAAACTGCTGAACACTTCAAAAAATGTAAACCCTTCTCCCACAAACTACTATGCAAAAATCTAACATGCCATGCTCACTTAAAGCTTGAGATTGTCAGACCAAAACAGAGGTTTTGAAATACTTCTAATAAATGAGTTCCATGTGAATACAGAAGTTTTCCTGTACCCTTCCACTGCAATTACTGAACAGCCTTGGAAAGAGCAACATGTGGGTGGGGGAAGGGAAAAAAGGCTTTAGACTCTTTGGGTAGTTTGAAAGATGATTTCCCATAAACTGGATTTATATCCTTGATTATGCAGAAGACATCCTGAAAAGCACTTAAGGGTCTGACCTGAAGGGAGCTGGAAATACACTTATAAAGTATTATGGTTTGTGCAACATACAGTATCAGTTAGGACATGTCTGTTTTCCATTTACATTCCTGTACATTTGTGCTGCCTTCAGCAATTCCATCACTGTTACTGCGCATACTAGAAGTATCAGTTTTAAGCAATGGTAAGCAGAGAAACATCATTAATTAAATATTAGAACTGTCCAACGGAGAAGCAACCACACAATGCCAAACAGAATCATTTCCTTCCCAGTGCCCCCTTACACATTTTATCCTCTTACCTATCAAAAAGGACAGATACTCGTTCCATGGCTACAATCACAGATTCACTGTCAGGAGCAGCAGGATTTGCATCTGTGGTACGACTGGGGCTGATTTTTTCCTTTCCTAAACCAAAATAATTTGTTACAAGCTTATTGTGAATGCTAAAATAAGACCTTTTTATCCTCGGTAACAAAAATAAATGAAGACAATCAGCACTGCTAGTATGCCAGTGTCTCAGCACAAAGGTATCAAAAGCAGTAAATACCTGTGTACATGCAAGTCAGCATTAATCCAAGTGCTGCCATTGCTCGGTGAGGGCTCTGCACATTCACTCTGTCAACACTCAGTTTAACCAGCGATTCACTATCCAGCCTAGAAAGTTGCTCTGAAAGGAGGAGTCGTTCCAATCCTCTCAGCACACAATGATAAATAATGGATGGTGTTGACTCATCACTTCCAGACACCATGACTCCACACATCTGAAATAAAAAAGAAAATCCAGCTACCTGTTTCCGAGCTGTATTTAGGTCATCTTCTAGCACCACACCACTGCAGCTAGTATGGAACCCCATCATCAGTTAAGAAAATCTGATTAAACTAAACCCCAAAGCATACCTACACCACAGTAATCAAGTTTAAGTGTTAAAGATAGGTATGTGGTGGGTGATCCCAGGTTATATGACCACCTCTGACTGGAGGCATCACAAAATACCTGTATAATTCCTGTAGAGAATTCAGGCCCTACATCAAGTGGGTAATTCTCGATCAAATAGAAAGCAGCTGCACACATTACCAAGATGTGCTGTTGGTTATGGATATTCACACAACTGTAAATAAGCAAAAACACTAGTGGTCACTTACATCGAAGATGTCTAGGTTGCAAATAGAGACAATATTAACAATCCTTAGAAAGACTAAGCATTTCTTCACATGAAATTTATGCAATTTTTCAAAATCATACAAAGTGTTACAAAGATGCCAGAAGAGAGCACTGGCTATGGTGGAAATCCAGTGCAACACAAAGAATTTTTCTGCAATATAATTGCAAGCTATCATTGCCTGACTTGTTTAGGAGAAAAACTTCATTATTGATCCTGCAAGTCTTATTCAAAAAGTATACATTTTGTTCAGAAAAATAGGTTTAGGAACACAATTTATTACAGAGACAAAAGTTTGAGCTATCAAACAGTTTTCTCACACTCAAATATCCTTTCATTTCTGTAAATCAAACCTAAAATTGGCTGAGAATGCCAGAGCCTGCTTGATACAACAGCCTGCTCCAAAATATACCAATGACACCAAACCATAAATAGCCCTTTTTGTTCACACATAAGCATGCAACAGTTTGGGTGGGGAGGGGAAAAGTCTTACTGTGCTATGCCTCTCAAATTGGAGAGCAGATACTCGCTGATAATTGGAATGAGTTGCTTTGCTGTCTCATCAAGCAAGTCACATTCAAGGATATAAAGAATTCCATGCAGAGCTCCAATCCGACTTGGCATATGGGTGCTTCTCAGGGTCGATTCCAGCAGTCGACTTACTGGTTCAGCCACAGCTTTATCCTAATACATCCAATGAGATTATCCATTAGAAGTTAACACTGGTTCAACACTGGTGACTCCTGTCATTTGGAAATACTTGGAACAAATTAAAGAGCAGAAAATGTTACATGAGCCATTAAAAGTACTTTGAATCAAACGTCACAAGAATAATATAAATCAGATAAGAGATGGTAATCTGCAGATTGACTAGCAAGCTGATGCCGTTTTACTTTACCTGTAAAATGTTATCTCATGATTTAAAGCCAAAAAAAGCCAAGATAAGCATTAGTTCAGTAAAAAATTTGTGCTATTAAGAATCAAACCAACGGGATGGTTGGAATCTTCTGGCCTTCCAGCTAACCACAAAGGACATGTGTGTCTGCAACTGACTGGCAGATACCCGTAGTCTGCATCTAAAAGGACACTCTGCCACCCACTGAACTCATAGTACAGCTTTCCATTTCTTTGTTCTCTGAGATCACTGGCACTCAGACCTACATGTTTTTCTCTCCACCACTCCCATGATCTGGATGGGCACTCTCAGTAAGATTGCAAAAGGCACTAAGTTGCATGGGAGTGTCAATCTGCTTGAGGGTAGGGAGGCTCTACAGAGGGACTTGGACAGGCTGGATCAATGGGCCAAGGTCCATGGGATAAGTGCCGGGTGGTGCACTTGGGTGACAACAATCTCATGCTACAGTACAGGCTTGGAGAAGAGTGGCCATAAAGCTGCCCAGTGGAAAAGGACCTAGGGGTGCTGGTCAACAGACTACGAGCCAGCAGTGTGCCCAGGTGGCCAAGGAAGCCAACAGCATCCTGTCTTGTACCAGAAATGGTGTGGCCAGCAGGACTAGGGTAGTGATTGTACCTCTGTAGTCTGCACTGGTGTGGCTGCACCAGATACTGAGGTGTGGCAGTGCAACCAAAGAAGAGCAACAAAGGGTGAAGGGTCTAGAGAACAAGTCTTATGAGGGGCAGCTGAAGGAACTGGGGTTGTTTAGACTGAAGAAAAGGAGGCTCAAGGGAGACACCTTATCACTGCCTACAACTATCTTAAAGGACAACTGTAGCGAGGTGGGTGTCAGTCTCTCCTCCCAAGTTACAAGGGGTAGGACAAGAGGAAATGGCTTCAAGTTGCACCAGGGGAGGTTTGGATTGGCCATTAGGAAAAAAAGTCTTCACTGAAAAGGTTGTCACACATTGGAAGAGCCTGCCCACGGAAGTGGTGGAGTCATCATCCCAGGAAATATTCAAAAGATGTGTTGACATGGCACTCAGGGACATAGTGGAGGACTTGGCAGTGTCAGGTAAACAGTTGGACTTGATCTTACAGGTCTTTTCCAACCAGACTGATTCTATGCTTAGTCTTCAAACACCAAGCTGGTAACAGATACTTCTCTCCCTGCTATCAAAGTACAACTTCATATTGGAATATGCACAATCTATTCTAAACTTTTGGTCTTGAAAAGGCTTTTTCTTACAATCTATTTAGTAAAAACTGTTTGGTTTACCTTGTCCATGTATTATGAAGTATCTAAGATACAGGCCGGTTTTACAGTGTGTGCTCCCTAATTGCTGTTTTTAAGTTATGTTTTTCTACATAACTGAACACATAAGCAACTCTTTCTGAAATTAACCTTTTTTTCCTGCCACTAACCTGTTTACTCAGCTGTTTACTTGTGAGAAGGTGTTATTAGTTCACTGAATGGGAAATTACAGCCTAGTCAGAACAAGCTGATGTTTAGAACTGCTTCTGCATGTTTGGCATCACTTTAAAAGCCTTCCCTTGTACAGCTGCTGCTGTGATAGCTACTGGAAGCTCTACTCCAAGAAGTCTTTCAAAACTTTTCTCATCACTATTACCCATGGAGAGTTTCTAGCAATGCCAGCTTCTTCCAAAACAATTTGCAATCTTTTTCCCTAAATAATTCCATTCTGAAATGTGCATTGGAAAATACTACTGCTTTCTGGTCCACAGATTTAAAGATAGCAATACATTATTAATGCGAGTTATTTAATGAAATGTTCTTCCCCTAAGTATAGAATGATGCAATGGAGAAAAGAGTGAGGGAAAGAAAAAGGACACCTGACAATCAAGCTATGTACTCACTGTCCCAGCCTCTCACGAGATTACAGCCATTCACCTGTAACACAAATCTAGCAATAGCTGTTCCACAGTCCTCATTTCTAGCCTGAAATGTAACAAATGAGACCAGGGCAAAGGTAACACTCAACTGAGTAAGATAAACTAAAAAACACTTTTAAGTTAAGCTCAAACCTCAAAATCACCCCAAACCAAACAACCTTTGTTTGAATAGAGATGTTTGCAACCTCTGAAAGCCCAGAATATGTATCCTATTACTTCTTGCAGCCAAGCAGATCAGCTAAGGGATTTTCTTAAGAGACAAGCCACTCTTACCAAGTACATCAGATTTTGCAGCAGAAGCCAAGGATGAGTTAACCTAGACTTTGCAATAAACTTCCATGAGAATTTCTTACCATTCCAAGAACAGCAGCAGCTTTACAAGTGGCTGGTATCAGATACTGTACAAGAATCTCATCTTCTGACGGGTGCACCTTTCGCAGTTCTGTCAACGTTGTATACATCATCTCAAACTGATTCCTTTCTGTGAATAAGTCTGATACTGCCAGAAGCTGTACACAAAAGTGAATGTAAAAAAGCCCATTAGTAGAAAGCCAAAAAACTGACTCCCTTCTGTTGTAATTGTCAGCAAAAGATTCCTCAATCTCTTAAATGTGTGAACATTAACTCAAGTGTCTGGAACAACTATTGTCCAGAATTAATTCCACTATCCTCCTCAGATAACAATTACCTCCAAACAGTTGTTTTTCCAAATCCACTGTAGTAAGTAATTCTGGAAAATGAACAAACATTACCACTTACAAGGTACTAAGCCACCCCAAAGCACACAATACATACTCTTGCAAAATGAAGCTGTCCTTTTGTGTCTTTTATGGCAGTGAATAACGGCTATCAAGACACATTCCACACCTGTGTTCTTTAGTTCTGCTTCTACACTTCAATAGTCAATTTAATCCCATAATACATTTCTGTTCCATCTTCATTTTCTTACAAAGAGATAGGATAAACAAAATTCTGACATCTGCTTTTATCAAGTGGTCGAGTAAAATACCAACTATCATTACGTAACAATGAAGTGTTTCTAATGTAGTAGCAGAATATGCAATCCAAATGCTTATAGTATTTAAATCAGTATAATGTTATAGTTGGTCAAGTGATATTTCTGTACTGCCCATATCATAGCACTGCGAAGAAAAATAAAATCAGTGTTTCCCATATATTAAAAGATGCTT
The DNA here is from genome assembly GCA_013400335.1 of Eurystomus gularis. Classification (NCBI taxonomy): domain Eukaryota; kingdom Metazoa; phylum Chordata; class Aves; order Coraciiformes; family Coraciidae; genus Eurystomus; species Eurystomus gularis. Next base: position 108,109 of record VZZY01007883.1, read on the forward strand.
TACAAATGCTGCTTAGATCTAAGTATTTGGTAACACAAACTCAGTTATGACTTTGAGTAATAGTTTAGACTTACTGATCGCACCACTTCGCTGATCAAAATGACAGGTGTTCTCTTGCTAGGGTTTGATGGCAATATCCACTGACTGTACAGTTCAAGCAAGAACTGCGAACAAGAATGTATATCTACGCCAGCCCGGTGTTTCCTGCCAGGCACAATAAGCAAGTGTTAACATGGCGATTTTTAAGCACGGCTAAAATAGTTGATTTGAAATAGCACAGTTCTGTACCAGCATCCAATTTATAAACGCAGCTTACTGAATTCAACATGAAGGGGTAAAAACTTATCAATAAGTCGAAGGAGAGACAAGAAAAAATAAGACACCTGGTGTTAATAGGAGAGGTTGGTGGTGAGGAAGGAGCAGGTATGTCATTCTCATCTTCTTCATCCTCACCCCACTCTTCTTCCCTGAGCGGAGTGATATTATTTCCTAACCATATGGAGTGTATAGAGACCTTGCAACACACACACACAAAAAAGAGAAAAACAAATAGAAAAGAAGCACAGTATTAAACAACATAGCAATACAGGTGATGCTGAAAGCAGCATCTAGCTGACCTGTAAGTATACACTAACAACGTGCATGCATCATCCCCAAATCAACATACCAGGCTTAAAATCTAAAGCAAATACTTACAGTTCATATCAAGCAAAAAAATAATTCAGAAAGAACTCTTAACAACTGCAGTTCAACATAAAACACATTCATAATTCTTTTCAAATCATAACAAAGAATAACTGATTGCAATATAACCTTTCTTCTGAAACCAGACAAGACCAAGATCTCAAGTCCTTGGACTCAGACTAGATAATTATCTATGAAGAAGAGAACTTCTTAGTAGTTCTTTAAGTTTTATTTTATGATTAAAAAGTTTCAGAACAGGGAGACCTGATGGCATTTCATAAATGATCTGTCTGAAGATTCCAAAAGAAAACCAGCACTTCCTGCGTTTCAATACAGGTATTGCTTTTTCCTCTGAAGGTACTTACCTTGCATATCTCAAGACTTTTCTCAGACAAAAATACACATTACACAGAATTCTTTTCCATGTTAAACAAAAATATATCCACATTTATTTATTTTTCAAGCAGGATGTCTAATGCCTAGTATTGTTAGTTAACAGTTATTGTAAATAATGTGTAAGGTCTGTAAACCTACAAACACTGAACATTCAAGCCATTCAGAATCTCAAGAGAACATACCTAGATGCCTACAGACAGACAAGTGATCGTTTAGTCTTCCCTACATAGAAGATTCCTCAAGAAAAATGTCATCTGAGTTTAGTATTTTTTTATCCACTAATACATACTAGTCAAATAGTGAATCAAATATTACATTTAAAACTTACACATAACTTTATCTAAAGGCTAATTATTCAAGGACATAACTGGATAAGGGCTATTTATTCACTGTATGTGGTGCTCATTTTCCAACTAACATCATCCAGTGAAATTTATGTCCCTACACTAGGTTCATGTAAAATTAAAACAAGTTTACTTATTTTATGTCCAGTGTTCTACAAGCATGCAATAGCAAATTAAAATCCAATAGTTAAAGTGGAAGCTAACGCTACAAGAGCTCTATAACACACAGGGCTGACAAGTGCAAGTCCGTAGCTGACTCACGGGTAGACCTCATACACACAAGCAAAAATTCCGAGAGACAGGACAGCTGGCTGAGAGGAGTCACCTAGTTATGGTCTATCCTGCATCACTCAGAGCTGTGAGTTTGCATTTCACGTTAAGCAATGCCTCTTAACTGCATTTGCATAAACTGGAAGAAATAGAAAAGTCAAGCCCAAACTTAAGTTTTTAACAAACCTGTCCCAGTTTATAGTCCATATCTCCTATTTCTCTTTCAGTATTGATCTGCAGTAAGAGTTTCTCATGGCTGATAAGAGCACCTGTAATAAAACGGAAGACAGGTTTTTAAAACATGCATAACAATGTGAACATGGCTTCATTTCCTGCAGATGGGATTTCAAATAAATTCCAAAGAGTATCTTTTCTACTTATTAAAAGTAAAAGGAATTCACTCTCCCCTTCCCCCTGCCCAGAGGCACACACTTACCTGTAGCAGCAGGAGAAAGTGATGGAACAGGGTCCCAAGCTTGGTATAAGTGATGGGTAGCAATATTATCTCTCTTAGACACCATTGCTTGGATTTCCTGTTCAACAATTCCCCTGATAACACTTAGCTTCCTCCCAAACCTGAAAGCCCAACAGAAAGAATTTTAAGCAGATTTTCCCTTTCAACCCTTTTGTGCAAGCCTGACTAGCTTACTCTACAAATGCTACGTCTCTATGCTTATTTTCATTATCAGGGACGCCAAAACTGAGAACTCTTGAGAACACATTCTGCTCACCGTTTGCTAGATTTTAGTAAGGTATTGTCTTTTTCAGATACTGTCTTAACTCAGCAGGTTCATGATGCTAAGATACAGCATCGTGATCCACCTGCCCACACTCTTGCTTAGAAAATACAGTCTATACACATTTTTGCTACAGCTAGAGTAAGCGACTTTAATTATGTATTAATCACAAGTGTAACTTTTATGCATTTTGCAACAAGTGAAAACATACCTTGTGTCCAGAGCTTTCAAAGCTTTGTTGCGGGGCTGCTGTTCCAAACAGCTAACTGCTGGATTGCCTGCAACAGGTATTGTCATTGCACTCAGCACCAAGGAAGTTATGGCTTGTACTGCAAGAACATTAATTTGGGTCCTCTCTGTATCTTCCTGTAAAATGAACTTACTGTAATTTGAATTGTAAGAAAAAAAAAAAAGTCCTGAAAGCCCCAAGTATCAGTTTGCCACCTTCTACTATGTTATCATTAAGAAGTCTGACATCTAGACTCCTTCCTGTCTGGAAATCTAGCTGACATAAGCAACGCACACCAAAGCACTGTGACTGTAGGAGCAGCACTGCCTTCCATCTCATCAGCCATTCTGCATGCACCCTCTCTTATCTCAACAGCATTAAAACCTCAAGATGTCCATTCTGGAACTTTCAAAGCATTTAGTTTCTTTCTTTGCATCTACCCATTAATTACCTGTCAAAATAAAGCATCAAATAAGATCAAATCTGAGTTGGAAACTCTTCAGAGTAGGATCCATGTTAACTGTTTTTAGGAACAAAACTCAACCTTATCATGAATTTTCAGCAGCATTTTTCTGGGCATCATTATCCAGATGCATCCAATGTTTCTTCTAAACCAAGATGCTACATATTCAGTATTTATCACCACTGTAGAAGCGTGAAAAAACTGTAACACAACTGTCTTAAAATACTTGGTTAGGTTCAATCTATTATTCATACTTGAAGCACTGCCATTTTTCCCCAACAAAAGTATTTGGAACCTTGCATCAAGCACCATGGTACTGTAAATCGTCACCACTGTAGTAGTCTGTTTCTTTCCCCATTTAAAAAAGAAAAAAAAACCACTTAAAATAAACTTCTGGCACTGTGGGTTGTAACTCATCCTCCCTGCATTGATGGCAGCGAAAATCTTCACAGTACATGGAAATTTTTTTTGCTCGGAACTGTTTGTCCTCAGTAATTCAACTAAATCAAGGTTTTTTTAAAAAAAAACTATAATTAGAACAGTACAAACACTTGCAGATTCTGAAGTGGCAGGATGCATCTCAGTTTTTGCTTTCATTGTACAGTTTTTAATTCTTGGAAGTATCAGAACACAAGAGTCTGAACCTTTTTAGAAAATGTTAAGATGGTAACAAATTTTCACCTTTTTTTTAAGAATCTTGTGTTTTTATTTCAGAAAATACTAACATACTGAAATTTGTAATAGCGCTTAAAACGTTTTTCAGTTTTGAAGATATTAGTTTTCCTTTGAAAGTAATGCAGCAGCATTGTGCTTGTTCTTCAAACAAATGCTCTCTACACGACAAATAAGGAACTACCAATAGCTAGGTTGCAGTCTGATCCAACATGGCCATTATGTAGAAAAGAATTAAGTCAAAAACTCTGCTGGCTGCACAACAAGCGCAAAGTCAGTCTAACAGAAAATGCTAATGCTGGGAAGAGGGATGATGATGCCCTACTCCTTTTTGGAGTCTGACACGTAGGAAGCAAGAGAGACAAACCCTTTTGCTACTCAGGATCTGCTATTCAAAGGAATCTATCGTCCGAATTCTTGAAAACACTTATGGCAGGTGCAAAGCCTAAAGGACTGCTGGCTATTTTGGAGTGAATGCTAATGAGTCTAGGAAAAAACCCCACACTTTTTAGGTCAAAGAGCTAGAACCCAGTAAAATAAGTTCAATAGCATCTTTCCGGCCCTCCTCTGGACCTGCATGATGCAGCTCCAGGTCAAGTCATTTTTAGTCAATCTCAAAAAAAGATCTTCCCAAAGACACTCCCCTTGAAGTTTGATCATTAGATAGCACAGATAATTGCAATAATATACTAGTTAATTATAACTACTCTGTATTTCCTAGAGTTCTCTTATGCATAGTTTCTCTCAAAGTTTTTGAGGCTCCTTTGCTGCCCAAGGCCTAACAGCTAATCAAGCAACCTTCGAACTGTGTGCATGTTGAGTGATGTACTAATCAAAAGTTGAAACAGTTTCACTGAAATTTTTTCCATGTTATTTACATGCTTGCAGAAGCTTTAAGGCAGAAGGTGGATGTGTCTGAACACACAGCTATATGAACAGAACGACATATAAAATGGAAATAATTTTAGTTTTAGCTGCTACTTCTCTATTAATAGAAACATTTTTCTTAGTTAAAAGCGAATGACATTACCTCTTGTTGGTTCTCCTCTTGGTCCATTACAATAGGCTGAGTTACAAGCACACCAAGCAAAGTAGCCCATGTCTCCTCAAACTGAGTACGGCTGATCCATCCTATGGAAACATCCAGAGATAGCCATTTATGTCTTAATACAAATGTAACCATGGAATGGCATCAGGAAATGAAACATCATTTCCATCAATTTAGTTCTGTACCATTTCCCATTCAATTTGGCATTTTTTGTAATCACTACTATTTAAATTTAAACCGTTCTATTTTAGCAAGTGAGGATCCATTTAGAAGGGCTCTGCACAGTATTATTTAAATGGTCCTGTCCAGGTTGTTTCTTATATACCTTTAAATATTTTGACTGTTCAACTTTGAAAGCACTGATATTTATAAGGTTTTCACAAAAAAAATACAGAAAATTGGCCAATTCTCACAGGGAAGAAAATTGATCAAATAAATCTTCATGCCCTAAAAGCAAAATAACTGAATTGCCTAGAAGCATGGCATTAAAATTCATGCACTCAAAAAGTTTTTCCAAACAGAGAAACATAAAAGACTGTAGAGGATTCCTGAATAATACCTTGCAGTCTGTACTAATGATACCTAAGGAATCAAAAATGAGAATGTCACCTTAGGAATTATATTGATCAAACAGAAATCAGTGCCACACCACAAGTCAGTCAAATATTAACCTGTAGATCAGAGAGGAGAAAAAAAAAACCAAACCAAAACACTTCTGTAAGCATATGGAGAATTTGATGCATTACCCTTGACAGTCTCATCTATTGACAAAGACTTGAACTCTTAAAGCTTGACTGCTCTCCTTCAGTAAACCTTGACATATCTAGAAGCTGTAAAGTGACAGCAACCCATTTAAAATATGGAGAGTATGGCACCAAATTCTATTTGTATACGATGCATGAATAAAAAAAAAAAGAAAAAGTGGGGGTAAGCAAAACATTCTCAAACATACTGCCAAGTATATGCTCCAGAAAACAAGTGACTATTCCATAAGAGCACACTGAAATAATCTGCCTGAGTTGGAATAGGTTTTGACTTTAATTCTATGATTTCTCTGCATTGAGCAAAATTTAAGAATTATTGCAGCTCAATTACTAACTTGCTCTGAAACATTTCTCTTCCACACAAGCAACAATATTAAAGAAATGGTATCAGATTCAGTTATTCAGTAACTTCACAACACAGGTGAATATTCAATAAGAGCCAACTGTATTAATTTTTGATTTTGTACATACCAAGTGTATTAATTCGATAAATGAACTCCTTGAAGATTTCTTTTTCTTGAAGAAATTCTACTGGGATTTCAGGAAAAACTGTGCCAAAATCACCCGCAGGCTTTGGTGACCAGCCCAATTTCCAGACCTGAAGTAATATAAAGAAAGTCTGCTTATCCAAAACAGAAATAGTATTAACATGACAGCTATAACTGCACCATTCAAAATCAATCAGGGAGAAATATTAGTCCTACCAAAGCACTCACGTCACTGCTTGCGTTTCCTTTCTTAAGCTACCACCTGCACACACTTCCACTGTATTAAAGAATATAAGGAGTGACTATATTCCTTTCTAAACAAATCTGATTCCAAAGTGAACTCTTATTTGATATCTTTACAACGTTTTGCTACTTGGTCTTTAAAAACACAAACTGGCAAGTTTTGATCTTTAAAAAGACCAAACTACTAATGATATAAAAAAACACTTCACATGCAGCACCATGTTAGGTTTTCTTCAATAGCTTTTAAAGTCCTGAAAACAAAGCATAACCAACATACCAAGGGAGGTACTCTTGTGTAACTGTTCACTAGAGGCAGCCTTGCTAAACTGATGATGATGTTCTTGAGGACAGGAGTAAGAAACGCTGGGATGCTGCTGTTTCTTTTGTGCCCCAGTGCCAGGACAGTCTGTAAGCATTCCACCATCTCAGCTACCATTTCACAAGCTGCAGTAATGTGTTTAGTTTCTTTGTCGGGAGAAAAAGAAATTCAGTTTTACAAATCTATTCAAAAGACATAGTTTTTAAAGATACAGAAAAACAAAAAAATGCTTAATAAAAGAGTATGCCGACTAAAAAGGACAAAATCACAATAAGGATGAAAACAAAGAAAAATTTGACAGTATTTCAGCTAGTAGAAGAGTAAGACCACCCTCCCTGCAACAGCTTGAGTTGTCTGCCAGTCTCAGTTCTAGAGATTACCAGTACCTGAGATATGTCAGCAGAGCAGCTCACATGCTAACCCCAGCCAGAATGGGCCATACTGAACAGAGCATTTGTTGGGATTTAAAAGTGACCAAACTCATCTGTTTTATGAGACCACAGTCTCATCACTGGCTCTACCCTAAATGTGACATGCTGGTTAATTTCTGTAGATGGAGGTGGTATTGTAACTGTATCTGCATTAATATTTATCTTTCAAGAAAAAACAACTATACCCATTAAAATTATGTCAACCTGTATTTAATAAACATTTATCAAATACAAGTAAGTTCTCAGATGGAGCTCTCATTGTTAAAAAATATAATAGTGGAAAGGGTACCTACAAATATTTCTCCAGTAAAAGTTTAAGGCAAAAGTGGAATTCACTGTTTACTTACTCTGTGTATTTGAATCAACTTCACCCTCACTTAAACCTTTTGAAGTATTCTTCTTTCTTTCAGGACTAAGAAGTTGATTACCAGGTTCAACAGCAACTGAATTAGACAAAAATATTTAAAAGATACAACCATTACGTAGCTCATAGTCCACTTTACTCAAAACCACACAGAGTACTCAAGTATTTAACATCTCCAAGCATCTGCCAATTTCAAAAGTAAACACTAAATTTTAAATGAGAAATTCAAGTAGTAAAAATAAATTTGTAAAAAAATAATTAAAAAGGACTCAGAGGAAATATTCCAGACACCTAGTATTTGATCAGCAATGACTGACAATTTATTAAGAAAATTTTCTCAGAGATGTTCGAATTGGACTCACCTGCTTCTATGATGAATCTAATGCAATTAATTAGGGAGCAAGCATATGTCACATTAGCTGCAGAAGCCAGCAAATTCCAGAGACTAGGCTGCTGTAACGTCAGACAGCAACAATCCAGAGCAGCTTGAAGATCTACACTTAATGGAATCTGGTCATGCATTAAATGCCATGATACTGCCTGTGCAAAAAAAAAAAAATTTCAAATTAACAGTAAATTCTCGTAACCAAAAAAACTTATAGCCAAAGGTGTGTTGGTGGTTTTTTTTTTCTTTTTTACTCAGCAATATGTAACATTTTATTAGCAAGTTGTATTGATTTTTTTTTTCCCTGAGAGAACAGAATTTAAGTACTTCATTATTCAATAAATCTCTCCTTGTAAAAAGGTGCCCTCGTCTCCTAAGTCTGGTGGATTTACTAGCACAGGATAAATAAAATCATCACTAAGAAATTTTTACGGTTAGGACAAGAAAATTGCCCAGATCAGAAGTTATTCAAATGGTGATCAGTTTAAGTCAAAGTTGTTCCCACTCCCACCATTTCATCACATGTTTAATTATATTGTAGTTTCTTACCTCTACTGACGTAACTATGAATTTCAGGATATCATCCTCTTTGTCAGGAGGAACACGGAGGCCAGTTGGTAGTTTTGAGAGTAACAACAAATACTGAGCCAGTGCACGACAAAGTGTCATCATAGACTGATACATCACCTCATCTCCTATAAAATAAGACTGGATGAAATCTAGCAGTTTGAATTTTTTCCCCTCAATAAATGTTTTTCAGAATTATTTCATAAGCACTTTTATGCCAGGTATCCTGATTTTGTTAAATAGTAAGTTCATGTATTCACAAAACATCTGTAAAGGATCTTTGCAGAGGAGAGAATAAACTTTAAAAAATCATTATTTCTATTACCAAAGATGTCGCTTAGTTTTTTCCAGTAGGCTGATGGCTCAGTTGGCAATAGCGGTTGAAAAACCTGGTGGCTGGCAGGAAGGTTCTGTACAGTGGTAGACACATGATCCAGAGTTACTCTGCGAGCTGTTTCAAAGAAGCTACTCTTCTGGTCTCTTGAGATTTCATTCATGCCAAGGCTTAAACATGGTGCTAACAAGCTTAGGTTGAATTCCTGAAATCAAATAGTAAATAAAAAGTAAAGAAATTGCTTTTAAAAGACAAGCTAAGTATCTGACAGTGCTATTCTGACATATTAATATGGTGGTAAGTTAACAGTTTATTAATAAACTTGTTATTATGACCTCTGCTCTATTGCGGTGTAACAATAACACAATTAAGCCCATATTTGTTCCACATTTAAATTCCAAACATTACTGTACTGTTGAGAAATCCAAATTTTCAGAACAATGTGTGAATAAGGCTTAAGGACGACCTATATACAAGGAATCTTCAAGTAGTAAGTCCTCAAACAAGTAAGTCAAAAATCTTTGTAAAAACAGTTTCCCCACTATTATTTCTGTATACCAGCAGGAAATGTAATGTAGAGAACTTGAAAAAAAAAGTTCCTAGAAAACAAAGTAATACATACAAGTGTCCTTTACACTAGATTTACTATCTGTGGCCTGTTCATGGTATATTGCAAGTCATCTAGCACAGATATTTAAAAGGCTACAGAAACATCTGGCTTTGTAAAAGACTGTATGGCAAAACAAGATTATGTAAAATGGGAAAACTGGATTTTTGTGATTGCAATACATCCACTAACCTTCGCTTCCACTCTATACATCCAACCTGTACTATTAGAAAGCTACTATTAGCAGCATTGCTAGACACGGAAATGAAACATATCTACTATTTTAGTTTCCAAAATGAAATGAAATCCAATAAGTGAACTACCAGTATTGTACAAAAATGAAATGTTTACATTCAAGAATCTAATCTATTAATAGTACCAATAAGAACATTAGAAACAATTAGATCCTCTTCAGCTAACTGTGCTTCATTTGACAAAGAAATTACCTTGCTGGTCATGAAGGAGTTCAGGTCAGGCTGAGGAATCTTATTTACCAGCTCTGCACCTTCTAGCAGTGCCGAGTCAGACTTGACATAACACTGGGACCTCACCAGTGACACATACCAGTCCTTTAACAATTACAAAAAGAAATTTATTACGTATTTGCTTCCAGAAAATACAGTTCATGAGGGCAGAGCGAGAACTGCTCATTGGCATTGTATCGTGGTGCATTTAAGAGATCACTAGGACACATTAACGTCAAAAAAATGAAAGAAAAAAAGCTAAGATTGTCTGTTCACCAGCTGTCTTTAACTAGAAGAATGAGTGTTCACTGGCATGGTACTTCCATAGAGTCTGGACAGAAAATTAGGAAAAAAGCTTAACATATAGCACAGGTGCACTTATTAGGATCCTAAAGCTGAGAAGAATATCTAGAAAAAAAAATCTAGAATACTCAGTCACACAAACATGAGTAAAGCAAAAAAACGCAATTCTAAAACCAAGAAGTCTTCAGATTCAAATAAGTCAGCAAAGAAAACATCTATCTTTCAACATTCACTGAAATAATTGAAGACCATCACACATCACTGCAAATTTACTCCTTACACCAACTAATTCCTGTAGGCTCATCACTAATAATTTAACTAAGGAATATAAAGAGGCTCAGTTGTCCTTCTCATAACCGGACATCCTGAATTTGCTGATATTAATTAGAATGCAACTAAGCTTGTCAAGAGTTCAAGGAGCACCTGGGCAATGCTCTGTCACATGGTTTAGTTTTAGGTAGTCCTGCAAGGAGCAGGGAATTGAACTCAATGATCCTTATGGGT
>VZZY01007883.1:118736-177421 GCA_013400335.1 Eurystomus gularis
AAAACTACTTCCTTTGTGCAGGATTTACAGCTACAAAGGAAGGAGATTTTTTGGTTAATTTGAAGGCAGAAAGCTATGGGTAAATGGTTTCTGGGCACAAACAGGGTTTCCTCCTGCTGCCTAAGTAGCTCTCAATCTCTCTCCTAAATCAATGGGTCCAAATCGTTAGCTAATCAAATAATTTTTGTCACCTCTGTTACATACATTTCCCATTACTGTGTATCACTGTAGAACAAGAATGAATGAAAATAAGTTATCTGTGCCATAGGACAAACTCAAAAGAAAAGAAGGCACAGGCCCCCAAAAGCTTGCTCTTAGCCTCCCATCCTGCTTCAAAATAAACCCATCTAAGCACACAAACGACAGAAACAATTAAGTAGTCATGATTGTTCTCTGAAAGCAATTTAAAGCTGCGAAGTGGAAACTGAGAAGTAATGTTTCATTTCCAAGAGACAACCAACAGTTTTCAGCAAATGAATAAAACCAATCACTGCAGTAAACAAGTCACGAAAACAAGTGTCTCTGTCTCTACCCAACCTTACATAAAAATATTTCCATTAAAGTTCTGCAAAGAAACAAAACTTGGTAGATTTTCATAGTGCTGTGAACATCTATGCATGTGCCAAATTCATTCTAAATTCAACAATCAGCCAACATGTATGAAATCATTCACTGATCTATATCTAAGATTCATTGACAATTCTGAAAACTAACTACATAGTAAAAATAAGCTGTACTTAAACATTTTGCAGTGAGCAAAAGCTTGTTTAAAGCCAAGGCACTTTTACTGACTCTTCCTAAACATAATCTTACTTTGTCCAGGATTACGTTCTCTAAAGCTGGTTGGTCTTCTCCATCTAGTGGGTGCGAGGTAACCAGAGGTGAAGGACTAGTTGTGTCTGGTGCTACCATAAGACGAAACCTATCCAAGAGCGAGTAAAGTCTTTGGTGTCTGAAAACAGAAGAACACATCAAAGAGGTAATTTACTCAGTTTTGTAAATCAGTTAAAACCAGAAAGGCATCCAGTGAGCCAATTCTACTCCTGGGAGAGAAAAGCAGTAGGGTCTTCAGGTCTTTGTTGGATACATGCAATCAAATGATGCAAAACTGCAAATTTCACCAGCTCTCAGCAGCCAAAACAAATCAACTCAGTACCATCAACAATAAAGGTTTAAATTTAATTTACATTTAAAAATTTGAATATGCTGAAGCATAAAATGCAAGCTGTTCAGTTTTCTTTATGCAGTAGGTGTTTCTAATGAGTAAGAAGAATGAAAGTTAGTGTACAGATTATTTGATTGCAGACAAATGTGTTCTAACAGATACCAAATAAGAATCCACTAAAATGGAACTTTAAAAAAAAAGACCAAAATGCAGTTTGAGGACTTACATCAGTGTCAGTTTTTTTTGTTTGATGGGGGTTTTTGGGGATGTTTTGGCTTTCTGGTTGTTGGAGGTTTTTTTATTCCATTACTGCTATCAAGAACTTGTATAAAGTCACTTGGAGATTCTGGCGTTTTTAAAAGATTCAAATGCAACATTACCTATGAAGGCACATTACTATCAGCTACTGCAGTCTCAGCCTTCAGACTCCTTCCCCCTACTACTTTATTTCAGTCAACAGATATTAACCTCAAACAGCAATGACATCAAGAGGAGTAAATTAGACTCCTTCCAACATTAAATAAAGGTTTTCAAGAATTGAAGAATTTGCTCTTTCTAATAATAGTAGTTTACTTTTAAATACCTGGGAGACAAAACAGTTAAAACTTTCAACAATTGCCTGGAAAAAACAAACCCAAACAAAAAAACCAAAACAACCAAAAAAGAAGCGCACCTGGTCTGGACTCTGAAAACTCTGCAAAAGTTTGGGGAAAATAAAGTTGTTTTCAGCAATATAGTTTTTGTGAAGTAATTAACTTGTGGTTGCTGTCTCTCAAAAGTTAGACAAAGTGGGATGCAGGAGAGGGAATCTGATGCCTTCAAGCCTTTAGCTTGCTTTAGTTTTTAAGCGTATTGCAAATTCAACTCAGCCAACACAACTGTCCTTTGCCAGAATACGCCTGCATCTCATAAGAGAGGCTTTACTCCCATTTTTACCTCCAAAAAGGACCCACTATCTTAAGAAAAAACCCAAAACACAGGAAAAAAAACCCCATTTAACACAATTTGCACTAGAACATTACTTAGTTTGGACTTTTAACGCATACTGTTATCATTTACCTTGTTGCTAATCCACTGTTTTGAAGGTACTCCTGAATTCTATCCAGTTCTTCAACTGGTAACTGAGTAATGCTGTTCTATAGGAAAGAATCACAAGAATTTTACAGGACAGAAATAAGTAACATAATCATTGGCACTTTGAACATATTAGAAAAATTACAGGCAGAAAAACTGGAATGTAAACATTCATGTATCTACGTATTGAATAAAAAAATTTCTTTTCCAATGAAATAACTTTAAAATCATCATATTTTGATGCACCTCAAATCATTACACTTGACTGTACTGCTAGCACTACCCAATCTTATTTACAAATAAATATATTGATCTTTACCTGTAAAGTTGCAGCCAAAAGCATTTCTACCCGACGGCAAGCCAGCGTGTCAACCATGCGAGCAAGCACACGGAATGGAGTACACAGAAGCTTATCAACATATAACGTTAAGACAGCCCCCGACTGACTGAGATGTATTCCCTCTAAGCACTGTAACGTCTTCTTCAGAGTTGTGGGCTAGATGTCGAAATAAAACAGAAAAACAGAAAAAAAACAATGAATTGGAATACAAAGATCTTAAAGCTAAAGGGAAAGGCATTTAGAAAAAAAAACCCTATATATTGATCAGCTAGTTGTTTGCTAATCATCTATGTATTAATAGGGTTGAGTTATTTGGTTAATTAATATGAACACTAAGTTGTTTGATGTTTAACTGTGAAAGAGTAAGGAGCAAATCTTTTAGGGAAAAAAGCCAGAGATGTAAGTGGACTTCTAGAACACTTTGAAAACACTGAAAAGCTTAAACTCTCACTGGAAGAAGGTAGGAAGATGAGCATAGTCAAGACAAGAGACAGTGCAGAGATCCAGCTTAGCATTAGGGATTTTTAGAGCACACATTTAAACACAGAAATAGTGATGGCTACTCAGGATTAAAAGTGAATTGAAAGAAATTTACTTTTTTTTAAAATAAGAGCACTGGTTTAGCACCAAGAATCTGAAGAGAGAAACACAAAGAAACTAGTTTGACTTGTGGAACCAGTCTGGTTTTAGAGCAGACTGTAAATTTCAGCTATTTTAATTTTACTGACTTTTCTGATATCACCACACATTTCACAAAACAATGACATCTTCCATTTAGGCACGTTGAGTTTAGTTCATTCCACAGATTCTCAGACACTAAAGCCTAGATTCATCTTACTGAACTTTAAAGTGTTTTAGTCGCATGCCTAAAGCGGTAATGCAGCTGCAGGACATTTCTACCAGGCTACTCAGAGTGTGGTAGCATCGCACACCACTACCTCTAGAAGAAGCCCAGCAAATTACATTTCCCATCTAGTGCATTCCCAAGATTAAGAGAGATGTATACAATCTCATATCCCTATAAAACATCACTCACTCCTTTTAATGTGAAAACTAAAACAATCAACAAAGCATACACTGAATTTCTGGAGCAGTATTCCTCTCACCAAGAGCCTGTAACTTGTGGGGCAAATCAATGGGGAAAGCATGAGTTTGCACATCATTTTTGTGTTAGGGTCTAAGATGGACTAGTTCCTGTTCCTGCCTCTGTAGTTAGCAGTTCTGTTATTTATGTTACCAAGGTGTTGAAATCAAAGATGAAAGTTACAGCTTTAATTTACCCTCCAGATATTTATTACGTGGGGTAATAACCAGGAAGGAAGAAAAGCAGCTTAACCAACTCTGCTTGAATTCATAGATTTGATGGATTGGAACACATCTGACACCGAAGTTGCTAACATATTCTAAGGTTCGCTGTTGACATTTTTAAAGAAGTGACTTTAAAAATAAAATTAGATGTTGATAAATGACCCAGAAATGTCAGAATCTGCATACTTATCAGTTAAACTTATGCTGAAGTAAGTGACTTTAACTTTTGGACTTTTTTAAAAAGAATACTTACAGCTGCAAGGTTCTCACACCGTGACTGAATAGCCTGGATGAAGAGACCACTGGCTGCTGAATTCCTGTGAACAGCACTGATAAAGTCTTGTACTGGAGGTTCGTGGGACAGATTAATCAAGTCTTGAACATGATTCACAATAAGCCAGGTCAAGTGTTCTGAATCATGTAGATTTTGACACTAAAGGGGAAAAAAAATATAAATCTGACTCCAGTAATATTGATGTTAAGCATTTAACTACTAAAAACTTTATCAGACACAACAAGAAGTTTTTCATATATAATTCTGGTAGCTATTCTGAAACAATGGCAGAAAGCGTCTATATTTTAATATAACCATCCTTATTTTTACAAAACAATTCTCCAAATGCTTTCAATCTTGTTGCAAATTATGAGATTTATAATGAATTTGTAAATTTTTTTTTATAAATCTAATTTAGAACCAAGCAAATTAAGAAGGCCGATTCCAAAATTTTAATGAAATTCTGTTAAAATAAACATGCAAATCTAAGTCTTCTTGTAAAACGTGATTTTCATTTAGGCTTCTTTTTAAAAGACTTTTGACTGCTCCTGGCCTTAAACACAAGATGAACAATTTCTTGAAAGCAAATCCAAAGAGATCTGTCAATAATCAATTTTAAACTTGTGGAGGCCACGTGTACGTCAACAAGCAGCGCAATGCAACATGAAAACATCTGTAGGGCTAACCAGGGGATCCTGAAAGGCAGACACTTCCCACTGAAAAGGTTTTGGAAGGTGTTACCTTGGACTACCTGTAATCTGACTCTGGTGACTGAATGTCCATTAGTACTTGAAGTGCTTCTTAAACATAGAATTCGGTTTAGTTGAATCTGAAAGGAATGCAGTTTGCTTGCGCCAAAACTGCTGTGCAATGCAAACCCAAGTGCAATGCTAGATATTATGGAAAGATTTACTTCAGAAGTTCCCAGTGAACTAAAATGCTAATATTGAGGCAGCAAGAGGCCAAAGCCACAGGAACTGCTCTCAGAGAGCCAAAACGGAAGTTAAATGTTAATCTAAAACCTCTTCTCTTAAGGTATAGAGACAGAAATTTGTTATCTCCTAGACACTGTGTACTGCTACTGATGCTGGGAAGTCTAACACTGCTTTATGTGCTCCTAGCACCTCACAAGGAAGGGATATGATACCCAGCAGACAACTCTATTACCCACCAGGTATCCTTCACAAGTCAAGAGAATTCTCAATTCAGAATAGAAAAAACACACCAAATGAGGTCATACCTAAGCTTACAGAAGCACAACCTGAAAATAAATGACTCGTTTCACACGTCTTAATTTCTCACTTGTGAACCAGACAGATTCAGTTAATGCACATCAGCAATAAACGACTGTCAGCATAACAAAATAACTCAAGACTATAGTTATGAAACGTATAATTCAAAACTTACAACATAGTCACAAAAAAGAATGAGTGCTCCTCTTCTCACTATCTCTCGATTGCACATGCCACGTTTAGATTCTGAGTCCGATTCATCACTGTCTCCAGATATCTGCGGGCTAAGCAATTTAGTAGTAGAAAGACTGTGTCTCCTGCAAGAAGCACATGATATTTTGTTACTATTTTATGACAATGGCTACTGAAACAATCAAATTGCTTGGAATATCCTACTAACACCCTTAACACAGTCTTTATCTTCCTAGGAACTTCATTCAAACATACTCCTTTGAAGTAGACGCTTTGCTTTCCATTTTGTAACAATTGTAATGTCACAAGAATAATGTTTTTTTCACATCATGAGGTTGAACTGAGCAAGAATCTCACATTTAAACAAGTTCCGATCCACTCATGTCATAGAGCAAGATTAGACACTCGCTGCACAAGCATCAGAAATGTCTCTCGAGTCAGTTAATCTCCCTCTACAGTTAACACAGAGCACAGGGGAACACCAACCTGCAAAGGGGTTATTTTCCTTGACCCCAGAGGAGCAATCGTTCCAGTGCCTGGAAGGTGGGATGAACTAACTTCAGACAGATTTTAGACCAAATCCCTGAATTCTGGACAACTAACATCAAGTGAGGTTACCATGGTGCTTGATGCTAATAAATCAGCACAGTGCTGATACTATGTTTTGGTAGCATTTAGTAATTTAGCAGACCCAGTGAGAATAGCTGTAACTATAGTTACTATTATACTGATCAGATTGTATTTTCCTAAACACGTGTTATCATCAGCACTGGCTGGTTAGTTGCTAGAAGTTGAAACACGAAGTCTCCATAGGAACATGAAATAGAAATATTGAATATTTCGTTATAGTTATTTCCATAATTTTAATTAAAAGTAGTGCCCAGATGAAGCTTTCTTGCCTTAAAAGGTGAGAGATTACCCAGAAGCTCTTTTGAGGAACAACTGAGTGCAGGACATTTCCATAGGTTAAAAGACATATTGATATCAGAAGAGACAATACACATATGTGAATTAAATGCAGAACTACCCATTTCAGAACCCAAATAATACTACTCCATAGGCTGACAGGCTTCACAGAAAAAAAAAGCAAGATTTAAAAAAATATATATTATTTTAGCCAATATAATCATGAGACACTACCACTACTAGGGATCAAAATCAACTCTTACTTGGGGGTCTGATGCACTTCTGACCACCAGTTGTAGTTGGTATAATTGACAAGAAGCAGGATTTGACACCAGAGGAGAACTAAAGAAGGATGCGTGGGAATCATGGACTGAACAAGATCACTCAAACTTTCAAGGGTATAGAAACTACCATCAGATCCATCTCCTGTAAAAAGTCTGGTAGCTGCAGCTGTAATTCTTCTGAACATCCCTGAAAACAATAAAAGCATGTTAGAGTGTGCTCTGCCCTGAATTCTGAAGTTTTAAATAATTCAAGGTACCCTGAGAATACAAATAATCTTCCATAAGCCACTACCATTCCTGGAAGAAAGGTATATCCTGAGTGGTTTTAAAATGTAAGGCAAGTCATGTAGTACGTCCAAGGGTAGTAACGGCCAACTCCCAGACTCATTAAATAATGGTTCAGATAAACTAGAATAGTAACGAAACCCAACTTTTTCTGTCATGCATCAAAACGTTTATCTGATAGATGAAAGCCTTCATGAAATTTAAAATTGTTCATTATAGACCAGGATTTTTTTGTGGGGTTTGTTTGGGTTTACAGTTTATGAAGTAAAACACAGAATTAAGGACCATGCTGTAACTACTACTCTACACACTAAGGAAGATCGCTTACAAGTATCCTACTTCAGAGGGTATCTTCCCAAATACATTTATCATAGAACAGTTTGGGTTCATCTAGTTCCAATCCTGCAGCCATGGGCAGTGACACCTCCCATTAGACCAGGTTGCCCATCCAACCTGGTCTTGAACACATCTGATGATGGAACATCCAAAACTTCCCTGGGCAACCTGTTCTAGTGTCTCACCACCCTCACAGTGAAGAGCTTCTTCCTAATTTCTAATCTAAATCGACCCTCTTCCAGTTTGAGCCCATTACCCCTCATCCTATCACTATAAGCCCTTGTAAAAAGTCCCCTCCTAGCCTTCTCACTTTCTTGTAGGCCCCCTTCAGATACTGGTAGGCTGTAATAAGGTGTCCCTGGAGCCTTCTCTTCTCTCAGCCTGTCCTCACAGAAGAGGTGTTCCAGCCCTTTAGCTGAAACTAAAACTAATATCCTCCCATGCAATTTCTAAAGAGCAAAAAGTAAATGTTTGTAAGTGGCAAAAAGTCACTATCCTGCTTACTGAACACTCGGCAGAACAGCTGAATTTTGCTTCCTGACTTGCCAGTTCTGTATTCATATACCAAAACTGTGTGGGAAAACAAGGAAAATGGACAAACTAAGTTATCTAAAGGTACAGGACTTGGAGTTTCTATGAGAAGATAAGATCAGCTGGTTTTTTTAGAACTAGCTAGAAATCAAAAGCTAATCAGAATAATGAAGGAGATTTGTGGTGTTGCTTGCTTGCCTTGCCAGATATACAAAAGAATGAAGCTGTAAATTCCACAGCCATGTGGACCAGTTTAAGCTGCCCCCAGGTCCGATAAATACAGGAATAGCAAAGAACGGGGAAAATAACTGAGTCTTAAAACTTGGGTTTCACTTACAAGCAAACCAGTGCTATAACCATTCCAGCTTCCTGCATGTGCAGTAATTGCACCATCTAGTGACTTTCTACAGTCATGAGAGGCCCTGCACGCTGATCTTTTCACTTTGTCAATGCCTTATTTCTGCCAGCTTCCAAGTAGCACACTGAAAATACTCATTTCTAATCTGTAGCTTCCCATAGTTGAATACATAGGAGTCAGTAACGTTCACGTTTTGAAAGAAAAAATTGGTGAGAAGACAAAACATCCAAGAACAGTAGTTAAAAATGACTAGTCTATATTCCCAGACAGAAGTCACTATAAGCTGCACCTGTAGTTTGGAGAATATAAAATTTAAAGAGAAAATAAATAGAGGTTTTAACTGAACAAAAGAAAAGCATTACAAAACCAGGCACTTAGTTAACCCTAAGCCTAAATCTGAAAGAAAATGCTATGACTTGAAAATACAGCCCAGGTGTCTGAACAGCTTTCCTCCTGCTCTGTCACACCCTGTAAGGTAACATTACTACTAGTACTTTGACTTGATTTGTAGTCTCACAATAACCATTTCTACAGAGCAACTCAGTGCTCTGCATGAGTATTTTAGTATTTAATTTTAACTTTGCATGAAAATTTCTACATAGTTCCTGGCAAGACTCACAGTGCAGCCTGGAAGCCAGTTGCTACAGACCAATGAGCTGAGCCTTCCCTTCCCATCATCCCAGCTCCCACTGTGGAAGAACCCACTTCCCTGACTTCAATCACCAGCCTGATTTTCTGATTTCATTGGTCCTGGCTTGACACCATTTAATCATTTACTCTGAATCACCTTGGCATAAGTTATTTGTTAGAGTATCTGTTTCAAATGTTTCTCCATAACGGAAGTTAATAGTATAAACAGTTGTTACAGACACATGAGAAAAGAAAACTATCACTCAGTACATCCAGAGGCCTGTGCCCTAAAGCAGCCTTAAAACAAGGCCCAAGGAAGGCTCTGGTAACTATCACCATATTTTCTGCCTCTTCACTCTCAGTCCTGGAGTCTTTGCAGCAAGAACCTAGGTTTGGAGAACTTCATTTCTTAAACCAAAGTTCTCTTCTGGCAAGTTAAAAGACAAAACATCATCCATCATGGTCGCACAAACTCTCACAACATACTACAATTGGTTTCCCATTCACTTTTCTACCCATTGCTCTCACTGAAGACTAGGAGTAAAGCTACTCAAAGTTAAACCAAGGCAATGCAGAAACTTTGAGCTTTGATAGAGAATCAGAACACTTCCATCAGTGCTTAATTATCATAGATGTCGGCTTACAATAAACCATGTTTGCAAGAAGCAGCTGGTAGCAATGACAGGAACAGAACTAAGTTGTTTTACCTCAAGAAAGGACTTTATAACTGAACTCTGCAGGGAGAGCTTAAAAAGAAAAAAGATCAGAGGTTGTTGGAATACAATGGAGCACAGAATCATGTCAAATGTCTAACAGCAGTACTCCATATGCACTTTATTTGCATGTGCTACATAGGGAAGTACTATAAGGAGGCCACGGAATGCAGAGTCCCTGTCCCATATCTGTGTTAAGTCTGCGAAGAACCAGAGACTTGTGCCACGACCTTTTAAATTGCAGCCAACTACTGTAAAACAAAGTTGGACTTCAGCTGCAGGCTGAAAAATCAGAAGGCAAGAAGGACAGTCATAGTAAAGGCAGAATAAAAGAGAGGAAAGAGTGCCACTATTAGGAAAATAAGACTAAGGAATCAGGCTAAGGACTAAGGAATTACTAAAGGGCCAGACACTGGATATCTGGCAGAAGACACCCAAGGCAGAATTCCCAAACCTGAAGGAAGGAGCTCAGGATCCGCTAGCTGGAACAGTATTACATTTTCTACTTTTCTGGTTTTGGTTTTTGTTTGTTTCTGGTTGGGTCCAGGTTTTTATTGGTGTTTTTTGTTTGTGGGGTGTTGTTTTTTTCATGTTTTTATTGATTATGACAAACAACAAGAACATACTTTGTCCTGACTCTGAACCAGTGGTCTGTAAGTCAGTATTTTAAGCCTGGACATACCTACCAACCTCCAAATTTGAGCAAAATCATGAGAAATACAGCCATAAATTTGAAACACTGCATTTTTGGACTGGAAGATTTTAGAGAGATGAAGTCACTAGTTACATTTTGTTCCACACAAGAAACGTGAAAAATGTGCCCTGCATTGCACAAGCACAAAATTCTGAAGGCTCTTTATACTGAGTAGGATAGAATGCCTACAGGACTTCCATACTCCTCCTGAGTAGTTGAAAGCATTCATCAATTTTCTCAGAACTGACAAACCATCCTGCTACTGCATGCTACAATACAAGGTAACGTTTACAGTATTACCTGATTTGAAGATATGTATTAAGCACATCAACAGCGTGCCCAGCTCCTGGCAGTAGAAAGTATGTTGCTGCTCATTCATGTCCACTTTCAATTGTTTGGTAACAATATCTTCCAGTAGAATGCCAACCAGTTGTAATAAGAACCTTGAAAAACCACATACACAATCAGCAGAAGAACTATTAATGCAACATCTTTTAGAATATGATGAGGCTTGCACATGAAACTCATTAAGTTTGAAAAATAAAATATGAAGTTCTTGTCCATTCATCCTACATCAGATGCTAAATTAAATGCTACGGAACAGGTTGACCTGAAATAAATACGATGCTATAGATACAGAGAAATGATAACAGGCATCTCAATAAATACCTGTTAGATCCAGGTTATCTAGTCATCAGCTAAAGTCACGATAGCCTGCATACACTAGCCCACCTCACTTACAGAGCAAACATTCAAAATGCTATGGTGCCTTCGTAGTCATTTGCAACAAACTAAAACCACCACTATAGCTACCACAGCTCAGCTGCAGAGAGGTAACTCGCCAAGTCACAGCAGTTCAGCTGTTTACAGCCCTATCTATCCACACTCTACCACACAGGTCCTGTACCAAACCTCCACAGACAGGGGAAGAAAAACAGATGCAAAGAAACACCAAAAAAGGGCATTTGAGGAAGGCCTTGCTCCTGGCCATAATGATTTCTCAACAAACTCCTGTTGGACATAAGGTCACATCAAGAGAGTCCCCTTTTCCCCTATACCTATCACCCTCACAGTGAGCTGAATGATGAGAAACAGAATTAGATTTCTATCTGAAATTTCATACTTGAGTAAAACAGTTCTCATTTTCTTAAGTAGCTATTTCAAGTGCTTTCCACCACATTAAAACATGCCTCAACAACAAACATCATGTTGACATTATACCAATGCCATTTCTCCATGCTTCTTTTGCCTGAAGTTTGTCACTCTGAAAACACCAGCATGAGAAGCTAATGAGACAAAGCCAGCTCTTTAAAAATGGGAAATAGACAGGATGAACTTAATAGACATAAACCCATGTCCTCCCAAGATTCTAGCGTAGAACCTGGGCTTCTACTAAGGGGATGACTCCTCTTTCAGTCCCCACGCAGGAAGGAAAGAAAACATTAACCAGTTAAGGTTTTGGACCTGACATTAAAAAGTTCAGGATTCACTTAGGTTCTTCACTTGGTTTGAGAAGAGGTATCAGAACAGTTCAAAGTGCCTACCACAAACTGCTCATCTCCTCCCTCTATTGCCCATCTCATTAGTCTTTCCTACACACACACTCCTCCCATATCAACTTATTAACATACATCAGTTCTATACATGTCTATACATTGCACAATATATTTGTGATTTCCCAGAAATCTTAATCTTTCCCCCTAAGTTATTTAAAAGACAACACACCTAGAAAACGTCTCTTCAGGCAGGTATTTAGCCTGTTTAACCTCAGTGCGATCCTCTGGTGTGGATATGCTATTTTCTCCATGTCTCAGTCTGTTAATTGCTTGACATGAAATCAAATATGGCGAGAAAGAAAGCTCTTGTATACGGGATAGAACAATGTCTTCTGTTGACTGTGAAATAAGAACTCTAAGGATAGCTAAAATTCCAGAAATCCACAGCTGGACAGTGCTCACTGATGCCTAACACAAAAAAGCAGAAAACTGAATGAATACTTTTAAGGTTAAACAATGTAACATAGGAATTCATTCAAGAAAATTAACATTTTCATTAACTGTTGTTAACATTTTCACTAACTCCCTTTTAAGTGGAGCAAGCAGGAAATCACTTTTACATTCAGGTCTTCCAAAGTGCTATCCTTGTGGCAACTGTCAAGTGTTTAACATTCACTCTGTTAAACTCTGAACTATAAAAAGGGTACCAATACTTGCATACGAAAAATGTGATTTACCTATTAAATTGCATTCTATAACTCATTGTAAGACTATGGTTCTCTGCATTCCTGAACCTCAAAATACAAAATGAGGTCAAGTAATCCATAGGCAGAATATTCCTGTATAAAGCGCTCCCAGTTGGTAAATCGTATTGGTTCTAACCAATTCTTTCCTAAAAATCTACTGCAGTTACTTTAACACCACACTGTAAATTAAGGAGAAACACAGGACCTTTTGTTTTGCATGAAAGACATCAGAGTCTCTCTTCTCTGGAAACAATCCTTACCATTGTTTTAGGAGTAACAAACATACTCCTTAAAAGCATGTCTACAGGACGAAGGGATGAAGGAGCCAGAATTTCAAACAAAGTGTTCAACACTCCCAGAGCATCATGAGAGTCTATGTGCATCTGTAAAAGAAACACACAAAAGAGAAGAGTGGGAGAATCTCCACAGCATTTAATAAGTGCAATGATAAACATCTAAGAGAAGTAGAATGAGCTTCCTCTAGAAGCAGCCATGAAGATAATACTCCATGCATTTAAATATGATCTTCACCACTTTTGAAGACTTAATTTACCTTGCAGTAATTGTTTTTTCAGATACGGCAACCAAATCTTCCAAGACAATCTGTCCCCATATTTAAAAAAATGTAATCAAATACCCAAAGCCATTACTGATACATACATTGCAACAATTATTTTAGATGTTTATAGATTAAAAAATTCATATAATAACCTGTTGTTTTGCAAGCATTGGGAGAATAATGTCAGCTATTTGCCGGGACAATCTTTTCCATTTGTCTTCATTTTCTTTATGACACTGTTGCAGTACTAAGATGAACATTTCTAGCACCTGAGAAAAAGTCCAAAAGAATGCAAGTAAACACCCACACTAATAGGAAGCGTTTAAATAATACCATAGTGGAAAATGTATTTACTGTTTCATCCACCTGCCAAAAAGTAAAAATAAGAGAAAACCCACATGAGAAATCACACATTTTTAAAAACCCCATTTTCAGGTTCAAAGCTTGTTCTTAGGTATGACTTTTTTTTAAAAAAGAATTTTCCAGTTACTTTTATAAACTAGAAAAAAGCTTTCTTTGTCCTTTTTAGATGGCATTTGTCAAAAGACTAAACAAATAGAAAAAGGATAGTAAATTTAAATGCCACATCTCATACTCAACACAAAGGGGAAGGAAGAGAGTTGTTTCCCCCATGTATACTCTTTAGCTCAAATAAAGTTTCATTTTGGTCAAGACAACAGAATAGACATTTTTATCAAGCTCATTCACCTGAGATATGTCACATATACAGAGAGAATCACAGAATCATTCAGGTTGGAAAAGACCCTTGGGATCATCGAGTCCAAGCATCAACCCTACTCTACAAGTTCTCCCCTAAACCATATCTCCCAACACCATATCTAAATGACCCTTAAACACATCCAGGGATGGTGCCTCAACCACCTTCCTGGGCAGCCTATTCCAGTATCTGGCTACTCTTTTCTGTGAAAATTTTCCTAATGTCCAGTCTAAATCTATCCTGTTGCAGCTTGAAGCCATTCCCTCTTGTTCTGTCGCTAATTACCTGTGAGAAGAGACCAGCACCAGCCTCTCTGCAGTGTCCTTTCAGGTATTTGTAGAGAGATGTTTATAGAAGAGCATATAGTGGAACACCCTAAGAGCAAGGATCACTTCTGAATGTGTTACTGGTTTGTAGGTCCAGGCCACAAGATAGACAGGCCAAAGACAACGAGCAGGAGCGTCAATATACAGACTGAAAAGCGGGACAGAGGAATCTGGTTCATAAAACCAGTTAGAGCACTTGTAAAAGAAATTCAACTAGTTCAGATTCAGAAAGGCAGCCAATTAAAAAAAAAGAAAAGAAAAGGAAGAAAGATCACTAGCTGACTTTCATCCCCAAAAGCTTTCTCCTGAGAAAGGTGATGGGAGTGATTCTGAGGTGAATGACTTGAACTGTGGAGCTCCACAGATGGCAGCTACAGTTGTACCCGAAAAAAGTTAAAGGGCGCAAATCTTGGAGCATCTCAAATTACTGGGACGCCACAGCAGAACATCCCAGCCACAGCCAGGGAACAACAGAACTGCCCAGGGGTCAGTTCATACGTGCTGCACCAGCAGGACAGAACAGAGTAAGAACTACAAACGGGACGGTGTGGGTAGTGCAGCACATGGGTGGTCTTCATAGGCTAAGTGTGGCAGAAGGAGAACTGCTAGCAACTGCAGCACCTTATGTAACATAAGGTTATTCACTATTTCACATCATGTGTCTACAGAGTGTCATTTTAAATAGTTACATTAGTCATTTCATGATTATAAAACTACAAATTCAAAAGAAAATGTGGATACACAAAATTACCCCAACCTGAACATGCAGTTCTAATAAATTATTTTGACAAGATGTACTGACTTTTTTTTCCCAACTATTCTCTGAAAATATATCGCTGACATTAGCATACACCAGAATTGCATTTTCACAGGATGAAAGGAAAAGCACATTAAGTTTGTTAAGCACTTGAATAAGCAATAAAATCTCATATTAATTATGTCACTTCTCTTAAAATTACTTTTATTTTTCTTTTAAAGTGTACTGAAGAAAGTCATTCTTATACTCCTACAAGGCAGAAACATGTTTTCCAGACCCATGAGGTCTGAGGAAAAGTAGTAAGTGCTAACAACTGTCTACCTACAAGTTTCACTACCTTATACAAATGATTTTAAAATGTAACTGAAGATACTGCTATTGTACAGCAATAGTTAGATCACCACTATGCAGCGTGTTTCCTACTTTTAATCCCGTCCTTTCTTCCACTTTTATGCCCATGCTTTTGTTTTGTAATAAACTGGAATTCAAAAACTCTTCTACTAGCCTTCTGCTTATTCGAATCCGCAGCACAACCAAGACCGTGATCCTAACTGGAGCTTTTCAGTGCTTTGTTACCTCAGCTTGACTACAAAATCCCACAGACATGCAAGCTAACTTGAAGTGCTGATTTGTAGCGCAGAACCTTTCCCCCACCCCCAAAAATCTTTGCATACTCTCTCTGTAAGGAAAGATCACACAAAGTGTCCAGCGATTCAAGTTTTGGATAGAAAATCATTACTGTTGCCTCAAGCATTTAGCTGTCAAAGCAATGCTACCCTTTTATAGGCCCTAAACAGGGACATTTTGTCCTCCTCTCTTACCTGATGGTACTGAATAAGTCTCAGCAGCATTGACACTACAACCTCCTTCTGTGTTTCCAACTCTTTTCCAGCATCAGCTTTATTTGTTCCTCTTAACACAAAGAGATCATGAACAATGGGTTGCAGAGCTGGTATGGCTGAAATAAGATTTTTTTGTCTTAGCATGAGACAAGTCAGTCTTGAACAGCGTTTTCTTGTTCTAACAGTTCAGCTACTAAGAGCAAACACGGTTTTAGTATATCAAAGGTTTTATCCATCCCTAAAATACAACCCATAGGAAAACAAACAACCCCAAAGCCAAACCCCAAACTTACCATGCATAATGATTTCTATCTTTATACTTCTAATAGAAAATTCATACTATGGACACACTTGCCTAGTCATAGAGCTAAACCAGGTATTTTTGTTAAGCATTTCTCAGCAGAATCCCTGGAATATATAATAGAGATCCTTCTACTTAAAGGCTGAAAGTGGAGGGAACAGAAAGGGGACTAATAATTAAAAACAAAGCCTTTAAAGTACTGCTATGTTGTGAACTTATTACCTAATAAAGTTTAAAATAAAAGCTTCATTGCTATTTTACACAATGTAAAATATGGGGTAGCAGTGTTAGTAGGGTAAAATACACATCCTGAAGGAATTAAGTGAAACCTGTTTCATGTATTAAACATTTAAAAGCTAGTGTCTTCTGGAACAATCAGTATAATTATAGTTTTCTACAGCTTAGTATTCAATACTGTTTTTATTGCTGAACTATTACTAATATCAGTGTTGGTAGCTTTTTAAATTTTAATTACCATGTGTAACAGCTTTCCTCCCACTGGCCATGATACCATCACACAGCTGAATGATCTTAGGAATTCCAATTATCTGTTTGGAATGATACCGCTCATAAGACAGCAACACGAGGAAGAAAAAGATATTGGGAATAATGGCTTCAGACTCCCTGAAAACAAAAAATTAGAAGTGTCTAGTTTGAATTGCACAATCCCATTCAGTGAAAATTAATCTTTTTACAGTAAGATTTTTTTCCTAAGAAGGTGTTGTTCTGCTTTCATTCAGTATTTCTATAATTTTTGTGTCCTGTTCTTTACTGGGGGTTTTTTTCTCCCAAGGGATTTCTTTCAAGCTTTGACCATTACACAGTTACCAGTATAATATACTGTACTATCTAATGCACATAACACACATTGGAGTATTTCAGTAGGAGAGTCACAGAACAAAAAAAAACAACTCTTCATACAAACTCAAGTGTGAGAAAAAACAGAAATAGCTGACAGTAGAAGTTTCACCGCATTGCTTATGATCTATACAAAGTGTAGCAGGTGTTGAGAATACATATGGATTCACAACATATCTGCAACAGGAAGAAGTACCTCTCCCTTCAGCAACTGAATCCTAGCAATGAAGTGCTAGGACTCAGAAACCATAGCTCTGGGGGGCAGTCCCAAAGGAACGGTTTTACAATACCAGATGGAGAAACAGAACAACATATTGTAAGATTTTTTTTTTCATGCTATTTCCCAATTTCTTCAGGGAAGAAATCATCATCTTCTTTCCCATTTCTTCATGGGTTCACATGGAACCCAAATCACCCAGAGAACACACAACCACGTTGCCCAGAAGTCAACTCTCCTTTTCTCATCTGGCAGAAATAAACCAGCAAAACTAACCACTACATGCTTCAGAACAAGAGTTGTAAACCTGCACTGTTCAAAGGATCTTTAATAATTTCATACCTGAACTGTCCTACTTCAATGTATTCAAACTGCTTTAACACAAATCCAATAAACACCTAAAGAGAGAATAAAAGGTACATCAGATATTAATTCCCATTTGAAATCATTTTGACAGCATTATAAAGTCGCATGTTTTGGAAGGAAGGACAGGCACTGAAAATCATTTATACTTACTGTTTGTACTAATATGTTACAAAGTGTTCCCTCTATGGTTACAGACAATCTTGAGAATCTTGTTGATGTTAGAGCTTAGTACCATTTGCATGAACTTATGCCACGTTTTACCTATAGTCTCTATATTTTTAAGTATAACTTTCTCTCTCATTCATGTATCACACACCATTAGCAGCATTACAGTCAAGAAGTTAAGAATCAAAAGTCTAGCTCTAAATCAAGATAAAATTCAAAGTGTTCATGCATTGAAAAAGAATTACCTGTTTATGAACTTACAGAAAAGTTATGTATTTGAACTCATACTAGTTTATAACTCTGGAAATACTGTAGTAGATAAACCACTTGTAAATACAACTCTTAAATTCTATTTTATGTTACAAATTTACTGCTGCTATCAACAACCACACAGACTACCGTATTTACCACTAGCTTGTCCCACATTAACATCAAACAATGGTTGTCAATCATGATGCTCACTATCAGTCATACAGAAGTCCATACCCTCAATATAGAAAGAAGGTATTCCTATTTGTAAATAAACTTCATTTAACAACACTGATTGTGTTGTTCAGATCATCTTATTCCTAAAGTCAATCTGATGACCAGTTCCTAAATAGCTGTTGCAGAGCTTAGAACGCAATGTATATGCAATAGAAAACCAGAAATCTGAAGGTCTTTGCAGGTGAGAAGGGCGAAAGGAAGTCTTTCCCTCCTTTCAGTCTTTGTTTTCACCTGCAGTACAATGAATGGATTGTTGCTGTAAATATTAAGCCTGCGTGTGAGATCCCTGCGTCACAAATCTGTGACAATAATGAGGCACCAACCTGATCCGAATCCAGAAGACAGTAGTTAACTCGTAGCTGAACCAGTTGAGCAAGCAAGTCTAGAACTTGTCTCTGCAGCTGTACCGATGTAGTTGTGGTATATTGTTTCAATGCTTTTATGACAAGGGGTTCAAATAAACGAATGTGATTGTGAATAGCGTTCTGTAATAAGAGAGATTTTAAAGTAATCTAACATCTGAACAGGTCTCTGATTCAAAACCAAATTACATTTTAAAGGAGGCAAAATGTTTGAAATGTAAGGTACAGCTCTTTCAGGAGTATATAGATAAAGGTACCTTATCAGCACGATGTTTTGCTGCACTGGAAATGCTAGTTTTCAGCTGTGTAGAAACTTTTTGCAGCACATCAAACCATCTGTCAAAAAAAAACCCCAAACATTAAAAAAATAGGAGGAACATGCACAGACTCCTTAGATGCATTTTACCAATGCCAACATATCTACTTGACTCCTTCAAGAATCTTAATAAACCAAAAGAGCAGAGACAACCTACAGTACACTCTGATCACATCACAGATTTGTGGACAACAAAGCTGGTCTATGCTTAGTCATCCTTCTGCCTTTCCTTTAAGACTACTATTTGCTATCATTGGAAAATTAATGAAATAGCTTTGCATACAAGCATTTGAAACTAATGCTTTAAAAAAACCAAACCAAACCAACCTTAACTGATATCCATTTTAATGGCTGAACTTTGATTTGAAAAACACTTTAGTGATAATCAATACAGTGTTGCATTCAGGATCTCACTACCAAGAAAAGTTACTCTGCTTAAGTCTGTAAGAAATACATAATACACAATACTGTAATTTCAAGCTACTTAGCTCCCCTACGATACTTCTATTTATGAAAAATACTAAAAAGAGAATCTAGTTCAAGTTAACATTATATCATAAAGAAAGTAAGTTACCCTGAAGCATCGTGCTCCTGCTCAGCCTGAACCATGTTCCTTAGACTAGCATCAGCAAGGGCCTGTGTAAAATGTGTGTATGGTGCCATGAAGCAATAATGATAAAGACCAGGTCTCAAATTGGAAGAGCCTAAGCGTTGAGCTTTGCCTTGAGCTTTGTTGGGGTTTGAAGACAAGCCATCGTACTGAGAAGCCAGATTTGTCCCAAACAATGTTTTTAATAACTAGAGAAAAAAAATTGGAAGGGAAAAAAGTTAATATTTCAGGAAAACAAAACAACAAAAATTTGCCTCCTTGACCTCCCAAAACTTAGGCTGCAAGCTGTGGATCACGTAATCAAATACAAAAAGACAGAAAAAAGCTGGAAAATGAGCAATCCACGTCTCATCCCAAAAGATATTGTTGTTTCTGGAACTGAAGCTGCTTCCATGTGACAACTCAAAACCGCCTCTAAAAGCTCACCTCTCACCAAAATAAGCTTTGATGACTTGAATGCGAATGTTTAACTGGAAGCCTGCAAGAAATCCATCAGTACAGCAGTTCTTCACTATCCAGGCTTCTGATGTAGTTAACTAGCTACAAGAACACATTTGGGAATGTAAGAAACAAACTTGTTTCATGAGCATTAGCTGAAATAGTTCTTTGAATTGGAAACAGTTCCGAGAAGAAACTATATTATTCAGGTGGTATCAAGTTTCAGAAAGTCATGAAAATGAAAGAAAAAATGTTCTGTCTCCTCCACCTGGGCTACAGTTTCCTTACCCCGCTTCCCTTAATAGAATGGCCAGTCTTAATATCCACTTGATAACCACAGGACATCAGGATTAACCTTCCAGTAACACACAAAAGATTACCTCCTTACCTGCTGTACGCAAACTGTTGCCATTGTTGGTTCTCTGTTGAAACATGATTTTAGGTATCCCAGAATTTCTTCCACACACTAGAAAAGCAGAAAAACAAGTGCACCTAGTTGCTTTGTTCTCCATTATATAAAGCATTACTATGAAAACTGGACAATAGCAGGTTTTTTTTTTTACTAAGTATAATACTATACTAATTTAAGGAAAATAATGGAATTATGTAAAGAAATAAAATGCAAGATCTGTCTCTCAACAGTACCAATTTTAAAATCAACAATGTGTTCTTCTTCCCAGTAAAGACCACAGATACTGGACAGCTTAACTAAGAAAGACGGAAAGAAACACAAATCTTATACCTTTCCAATGTCTTGAAGAGTAGCAAGTTCCAAGATTTGAGACAGAACATCCAAGGCAGACCGTAAGAAACATCCAAACTTTTCATTACTGTTCTGGAGATCCAAAGTAACCTGGTCCCAAAAAGTGAAAAACACATGTTGGTTTTTTTTTTTTTTAAAGTACTTGACAAGAAGATAAAAATTACACAAAGCAATGAGCACTGACACAAAACTATCTTTTGTCTAAAATTTCAGATAGTTCAATCAACGCTACTGACAGTTTAGCCTCCCTTATGAATTGCTGTAGAGGCAGGACTTTATTTTTTAACCAAGAAAGGCATCTTCCAGCTTGAGGAAGCTACAGCATCTGGGAAGGCCTAGGATGTTAACAAGGAATGGAGAAGAGAGAATGTATTTCTCAGAAACACATTAGGTGTAAGAAAAATACACCCCCTAAAGTGTCCAGATCAGCTCTCCAAGCCCCTAAGGAATGCATCTTCTGCTACCTGAACTAACAAGGAAAAAATGCTTACCCATTCTGGAATAAACTGCAGAGAGAACAGACATTGGGGTTGATTTGGCATTGCCAAGCCAGTGAAAGGTCATTTAGTGCCAGCATTAGCAACAGCAGAGAAAAAAGCAAGAGCATGACAATGCCTATTGGGGTGTCTTAGGGGTTTTTGTTTTTACTGGTGGTGGTTGTGATTTGTAAAACTTGTGTGTGGATAAGCTGTTTCCACAGGTGAACAAGTGATTCTCAATACAAGAAGAGCCATGTTTAAAAGAAACACAAAGCGATTGTACAACCACATCCTAATTCCATCAAACGATATCATGCAGTACCTTATAATTAGCATGGGTTGCTTTCAAGACATCGTATAACTTCAGATATGATGGAAGATGATAAAAGCTTCCTACTGAAGATGATTTACTTGTTGGAACAGGCCCAGTAGCATCAGTTTGCCTAGTAGCTTAAAAGTATATCATAGATTAGCACAACATCCACTTTCTAGAGTGCTCATGACATATACATTCAACACAATTTATTATATCTGAATGATCAGACAGCACTAATTTTTTGATCCACATGCATGTGTTAAGCTGCAAAACTACATACTGCACAACTAGAACATGAAGTGGCATTCCAAGAAACTAGCCTTCTGAGATAAGAGAAAGTAACCCAGAGGGCCTATTATTGAAGTGCAAGTTACAAAACAGAATTAACACCCATTTTCTTTATTCATTACTAAGAAAAAAGAAAGTTTTCAACATTCAGAACCTTGCTTTGAAGAGCTATGTAAGCTACTCCTAGTAGGAGTTGGAAAGAGATTTTAAAACTTCAAGTAGAATATATGTAGAAGTTACTTCTCAATTTTAGCCAATAGCTGAGCAGATTGAGAAAAAAAAACAGTGAGGAAAAGGATTCAGAAGTACCTTAGTTCTAAAAAGTACTGTTCATTTTCATAAAAACCAAAACAGTAAAGAACCCTCCCCCTACAGCTGTAATGCAGTACTGAAAAGAACTTCTGGCAGTAGGTCTGCCAGCCTTTCGAACTAAAACTTCAGAAAACAAGTCACTCGTTTTATTTCTTCTCTGCCGTAACCATATGTTGGTGGGGATAGCAGCTGGGAGGGTTAACTGGAGTTAAGTGTGCCTACCTGGACTCGTTTCCCCACTCTTTTTAGGGCTCATTGGCACAGATGCCTGTTCGACAGACTCCCGCTCTTTCCCCTTCCTCCGAATTGGACTAAGAGAAGGCGGGTTTGTGAGGGAAGGTAATGCTGCCTGGAATTAAAAGAAGCCTTATTAATTTTAAATGCTCAAGTGGCTTTTCTTCTTCTGCACAAATACAAGCATATTCATTTTTTGTTTAAAATCCCCTTTATTTGACTGTCATTTAAATTAGAATGGCTCAATCCTCAGGTTCAGGACATGAATTTCCTGGGTGAAAAGGAAGAAGTTTAATATATTCCCTACTTTCCTTCTCAATTTCAGCATAAGCCAATGAGATGGAATTAGAGCACAATGACTAAAGTTTCTTCTGATTGCAGACAAAGGAGTGTCAAAAAATACTCTCCCATTTTAAAAATATGAAGAAGTTACTAATCCAAATAACGTTGCCTTACAGTCACTAAATCAGTCTCAAAATGTAGATGCTTCAGAAAACCCCAAACTGAAACAAAAACCCAAACCCAAAAGTACCTCATCTGAGCTGTTTCAGACGTCAGACTATTTTGCAGGATATTTAAAAAGATAGAAGAGTTGAGTTTAATCCCAAAAGGAGCTCACTGCATTACAGCCAGCCTACCAAAAGTCAACAGATCTTCGCCAGCGTATGAATCCAGTATTTCATTTACTATATACACTTCTCACTGAATTAATGTTTCAAGTCCATGAATAAAAAGTTCAAAATTGAAGGCAATATTACAAGCACTGCAAAACTGAAGAAAAACTTGCCATGCGGAAGAACAATATGCACGTTCTTTTCATGTTAATTGCCTTCCTACCCATAGTGGAGTCATATGATCAAGGTATTAGACACCTTTATTAACTCGAAAATGTGGAGCCTTGAAGAAGTTTGTATCACAGCAGTATTTAAGTCACAGAATTTTACTTATTTTTAATACATACCTTTACTGCTGGGCCAGGAGCAACATCATCCATTACATGTGCACAAATATTAATGACCTTCAGCAGGTGAGAAAAGAGCTGTTCTACTAAAGTAACAAGAGTTCGATCTGCCAGAGCTGGCCAGGGTTCCTCCTGCTTTGCAGCACCTTGGTTTAAATCTTCTTCAGCACTCCAGGGATTCTTTAAGCACTTGGGAGCACTTGCTGCAATAGGAATCACATTATTTGGAAAAAAAAAAAGATAAAAACTTGGAATTAAGTATCAGAAAATGTTAGAGGCATATAAGGTTATCACCTCTATATGAATAGAAATTCATATAGAAAAAAAAAGATACTTTTTCAAGAGCAGCAGTAGGTGCATAGTTTTAAACAACAACAAAAAAAAGTTAGTTCTTTGTACTCAGCCTATATTAAGCATACTGCACATTCTCTTTGGCAAATAGAGAAAATTTGCAACTTGAAGGCAGTATCATTTCAAACCTCCTGGGTGCAACAAGTTCCTCCTTCCTCTGCTTAAGCTTGCAAGTATTTTCTTGCATGCAGAGTAGGGTAAGATATGGGCCATCTGATGATAATGGTAAAAATACCAGGACAATCCTATTTTTCTTGTTCTGCCTTACCTGCAAGCAAGTTTCCAGTCAAAATCAAAGCATCCTGATGTGCAGAGAGGTCCAGTGGGAACCATGCTGATGAAAGGAGAGACAGCACCATACCAGCCATTCCAATGGTGCAACCCTTCTGAGCTTCATCTGAAGGACTTGGCTGGGAAACACTGGAAGTAATTTAGGAATGTCAGGACTTTTTTTCCTCCCCTTTTGGTAAGTTTAAGGTCTTAAGACAACTAAACAGTCAAGCAGACTGCTAATCTAAAAAAAAAGACAAATCAGTACTACAGAAATGCATGTTTAACACTGAAGTAGAACTTAAAAAAAAAAAGTAGCAGAGATCTAGCAATACTTCGTCTTCCTGAAGAGCTGCTTTTTTCTTTTTTAATAGCCAATATCAAAGCTGCTAGTGACATCTACTGATAAACTGAAGAATTCTGTATTTAATGGCTAACCAGCATGTCCTGAACTATCTCCAGTTAAATGTCTTGTGCATACGCAAGGTAGGGATGGGAGGCATAAGCTGTGCTATTGCAATGTAACAAGATACTGTTTCAAATGGACACAAATTTAATTAAGCAATTGTAGTCCATGAAATCATATAGATTTATGAGTGGACCGTATCCAAAATTGGAACTTGCTGCTGCAATACATGTTTTCCTTTACAATAATTTTAAAATCAATTAATTCTTCCACACAACTCAAGTTTCAAAAGGAGCAGGCAGAGATCACGAAAGATGTTTGTCAGAATACTACGCGAGTTACACACATTATTTGAAAGCCCTAAGACCTGCACAATGCTACTAACTTTCTTTCAGGAAAAGACTTTATGCAGCCTCTAAACATAAGAGTATTTTTAATTACAAACAAAACCCCAAAACTTCTATTGTAGTCTCTCTGGTCTAATACAACTAGAGCAATTTCAAAAAGTAAAATTTACACCAAGTATAGCTATTATTTTGACAAAGCTATATGGGTAGACACAGTGCCTTCCTTTTTTAAAAAAAAGATATATTTTCATACGCAAGTTTTGTTTACATACAGTTAGAAACTCAATTAATCCATGTTGAGTAGTATGGAATTGAAATGCAGCAGTTACAATAGCTTTTTAATCATAAGAATGACAATATTTAAGACAGAAAAGTATTTTGGCAAAATTATCATGTTATTATCCATGTTATCATCTTCTTATTACCCAGAATGATAAACGTTCATACCATTCCACAAAAATAAAATTACAATCCAAATTTGTAGGAACATGGGCTGCAAAGTCTGCAAAGAAGGAATCAGAGGAAAGGGCAAAGGCCACTGATGACTATTAGATGCATCTTTAAAATAGCATTTTTTAAAAGCTGGGTAGAGCAGAACACACACTGCTGCAATTTTGCATTGATTTTATTTTCCAGTTAAGTACTGCTCATGCCCTAACCTACTTTGTGTGTTAAAACTGGACTTTTTAGAATACACATGCAGACCACGCCATACTCAGGGCTGGCAAGGGAAGAAAGGACAGGTCAACATGAAAAGCAGCTGGGGGGGTTGTTTTTTTGTTGTTGGAGTTTCTGGTTTTATTTTGTTTTTAAAATACGATAAAGTTTTGCAGCAGTTTCAGGATACTAGAAGAGTAGAGACACAATGACATAAATGAAGAAAATCAACACAAATTATGTTAAATCTACTTAAAAAACAAACATCTCTACACATGCACATATCCATTAGCTGGTTTTACAGCTCACATTGCACAGCACATTGATAATTGAAGGAAAGATCAAAGCTTTAGAGTTGCTAACTGTACAGTTACAGAATGCAAGTACTTTGGGGCTACCACATATTAGCTACATAACACTTAAGTATTACAGATCTCTCATTTGCTGTTACCATTGAGCATGCCAAATGAGAACAATTTAAACGCATCCAACACTTTCATGATGAACCAGCTTCCTTTACCCTCCTGATGTTTATGTTTTTCAACAGAAACATGAGATCAAGATGAAAATGAGCATGTTCCCATTTTATAAAGACACTACAAGACAACATCCTGAAGCTAAACATTCTTTCAAAAAGCATGGAAAATATTATTATTTAGATAGATGCTGACCATCTTTCTACCACAGCAGTTGCAGCCAACCCCCGTGATATATGCAGCGAACCCAGAGATGAAAAAGTGCTGAGACTTAATATGACAACCTGGTGTTACACTCTTCTGTATAAAGTTCTTAAATAACTGGCAAGATAAGCTTAACAACATATATCCAAACCAGGACTCCTGATATCAAAATAAGCGTACTTCCATTTTGCAAACACGACTTTTACAAGTTTGAATAACAGCTGAGGGAACATACCCACAGTGCCATCCCATGCTCCAGGTGCA
This sequence comes from Eurystomus gularis, assembly GCA_013400335.1. NCBI lineage: Eukaryota > Metazoa > Chordata > Aves > Coraciiformes > Coraciidae > Eurystomus > Eurystomus gularis. The sequence continues at coordinate 144,950 of VZZY01007883.1, forward strand.
CACGGGAAATGTTGTGGAGAGAAGACACAAAGCTTCACAGCAGCCAAACTGAAAAGTTAACACCAAGAATTGCATCAGTTTCATCACTGGAAGAGTTGGCAACGAAAAAGTCTTTCACAAGTGAGAATTAAATATATTACTATTGCCATTGGCAAAGTTGCAGATACAAGTATAGGCAGGAAATAATTAAAAATGAAGCAAGCAAGAAAAAAAAAAGGGAAAAGAAAATGACAGCCTCTATAGGAACTAAGAAAACTCACTGTAAGTGCTCTTGTAGTGGATATTGTCAACGCATGGGAAATTGCTGCAATAACCCTTGAGAGATTGTTTTCCATAGTGACATCTGTTGGACTTTGCAGCATATTGTAACCTCTATATGTTCTGAAATAAATAAAAGTTATACCACTAAAACATGTGCTTAAAAAGAAACGTATCAAAAATCATAGCTTAAATTACTACTATGTATTTTATAGACTGCTTATGAAATACAAAAATCTGAGAACACACAAAATACCTCTTATATTTTAATATTTGTTTCTGTACTAGTAAAAGCAATTTAGTTTACAAATCAAATCCCTTTGTTAGCAAGCAAACAGCAGATGAACTTCTCAACACCTAACTAGATGCTCTAGAAATTATCAACAATTTAACAGTAGTCTTTGCTTTTGCTCAAATCCATGTAACATGTTTGCATGTTCACAAACTTTGGATTATTGCTGTAGAAAAATAAGTATTTTGTATCTGAAGTAGCAAAGTGTCCAGGAAGTTCTATTATTTCCATACTACAGTACGTAAATCTTGACTAATGTGATAAAGATCATGTATAGAAAAGGTACATAATTAAGAAACTGTATGACAAATTGATAGAAGCAAAAAGCCCCCATAAATATATACAAGTCATACTGTTTCTAAGACATCTAAACAGAATAATTTAGAAAAGTATAGCTGGCATCAAGAACAGTGCAACAAGATTATGCTATCAAAATTAGAATTTATTTTTCAGTTATACAGGCAGTACAGACTTCTGCAGTCACAATCATTGGACAGGATGTGAAGAGTTATAAATCCTGATCAACATATCCGAAGAACAACAACGTATACATACGACTAGTTTGCAAAGCTGCACTTAATTGTGCAATTTAATGGACAAAAAGAGTGACATCAGGATGAAGATAAAGTTTATCACAGAAGAATGACTCCCCACTACCAATGTGTGAGCATATCACTAGTAACACACCAGTTTATTCTTTAAACACTAACAGGTTCCTGTGGAGCTGAAGACTACTACAGGTGTGCCTACAGATTAGAAAAAAACAGAAGCATGTGGATTTACAGGATTTAACTATTATTCTAGGTATTAAGAATTGAAATTTTGGTCCATGTTCACCTTAAAGTAAGGCAACACACAACATACCTGGTGATAGTGCTCACTGCAAAGTGAGATGGAGGCTGTGTTTCATGCATTAGGAGCTTCAGGTAGACACTGCTTTGGTCTCTCGCCACTGCCACAACTGGATCAGCCTGTCCTTGATCACAGTTATAAAACAGCTTTGGAACAAGCCTTAACAGTAATTGTCAAAAAGAAAAAAGTATTATTCAGAAATTATTTCATATCCACTTCAAAGTACATCTAAAATACATTTAGTACAGGGTTCAGAAAGCTGCATGCACTAATTACACCAACTGTAAATAAAAGCTGTTACTAAAACTCAGATTGTTAAGCTGAATTCTTCTTCATATACTACTCTTCAGCATAATGTAAGAGCTCAAATCAGGGCAAAGGAACTGTTCTAGACACATGATAGTTTAAAAAAAGTCTTAGAGATACCTACCTATACACACTACAATGACCACTTTGTTAGAATATTTCTCTCTCAGTGTCCACCTATTTCCCCAATGGATATCTGTGCTAATTGAAAACTAGTTCCTATCTAAAAGGGACAATTTTTCACCATCTGATATCTATGCAGCAAAACTTAAACACACAATAAGATCCAGTCTTGTTGAACAAGGAGGTTTTAACTCAGTGAAAACCTAAGGTATATATTTTCTGTAATTTCACTGATAGTACTTCCAATGAGCGCCCATAGTCGATGATTCAAGGGGCTGCTGCAGGCTTGTAGCAGCTTTTTTGGGCATCTCAGTCTTTTCTAACCTTAACTCTGAGTCAACATAAGCATATAGGAAAACTGCTACCAGTCAGTTACAAAATAACTCCGTTTTAAAATCAAGTTCCTGAAAAAAAGTAAGTACTAACTATGAGGCAAGAGTTCAGGTTTTCTCTGCTGAGCTGTTCCTGCAATCCAAATGCTTTTTAAGGGAAAGAATTTTTAAGGTTTCATTGTCTTTATTTGTTACTAGGAATGGAGAGCAATTAATAGTCTGAAAAAAATAGGAAAGAAATTCCTCTGGCAATAACATATTCCAGGAATTCAGTATTAGATGCTCCCAACTTCTTTAAACACGAAACTTAAGTCCTTGAATTTTAATAAACTACTAGCTAATCTTTACTGTTTGGCACATTTATCTGGACAGCGAATATACTACTCGCTATAATCAGTGAGCACAGAAGTTTAAAGATACACTACTCCTAACCGTGTGGAAACTATATTGTTCGGGAGTTAGGACAACTCGGTAGAACTGCAACATTTTAAGACCATCAACTACTCTCAGGATACCGAACAAATCACTTCATGCAGAAAACTAACTTGAAGAGGTTTCTGCATTTCTGAAGAAACCCTAAGAGAGTAATAAACATAACTGTAATGTTAATGAAAAGCAAAGCACAACTGCCTGATGATTCAGAATGATGCATGTTCCAGGTATCATAAAGCTTCATTTGTTTCCCATCCCTCATTTAAACATAAGTATAAAAACCCACTAAGGGATTATTTTAGCTATAGGTACACAGTAACATTGAAATGTCTTTCTAAACTCCTTTAAAAATAAATAAAATAAATAAATATATAAGTACACACAGAACCTCATACATACCTCATTAATGAGGCTGCAGCTACATGCCTCACTCTTGGATCTTCATCTCCAAGCAGACAGATGACAACATTATTAAGCACTCTCTCCTGAAGTTTTAGTAGCTAGAAAATAAGTTAGCACAGTAAGGTTCATTGGACATATTAATCATTTGACTAGATTGTTAAAAGATAGTTAACAAGTGAGTTTTCATCTACCATATAAGTCTAAGATAAAGATTGTCTTGAAGCATTGCCAAATAAACTATTTAAATAGATTAATGCCAAAAATTTTGAACTTTAAAAACAAAAACCACAACAAAACCCACACACCCCCACCAGAGAACACTCAGATATTTGAATCTCAGTGGCAAAGCATCTTTCCTATTGTAAGAAGTCTCAGAACATGACCCTACTTATACAAAAACGTTCTTAAAACAACTGTGTGTTTTGGTAGAATTTAAACACCATGTGCTGAAGTTACACTAGTATCTTAATCCAGAAACAATATACTAATTGAACACTTTACTTACACCAGTATAATGGTGAATTCCTCTGTGCAAGCTCTCAGTTTTTCCTTCCAAGAAGCTGACTAGCCTACGGTAAAAACAGAATTTAGCATATATTAGTTACTATTAAATGTTATTTCTCCCTTCAGTGCTCTGAGGGTTCTTCTTGCTTCTATTTTAAAAACATCACTGCAAGGAAAACCCAAGTATTAAACACACTTTTTGCTAACTTTAGAAAAGGTAAGCTATTTGCTAAACTATTGTCTGGCTAGTGTAACAGAAGAACGACTTTTCCTTAGTTAACGATTATTTACACATTGTGAGTGTAATTGCAGGGGGTTTTTTTCCTATGCATGGAATAAAATCAGATCGTTTTGAAAAGATGATAACTATTCAGAAAGAGTCCAATTTTGTTTGACTAAGTATAACTTGAAGACTTTTCATACAAACACCTTTTGTCTTTCAGCTTGAAAGAATCTGCAGAGAATAAGGGAATGCAAGAAAAGAAAGTCACACTCACTTTGTTTCATTCATTCAGTGTAACAAACTGAGCAACAGAAGAGCTGACAGTAATGAAGAAAGTGAGGAACTTTTTTTTTAAAAAAAACACACAAAACCAGACATGAAATCCAAGTTAGTTTCCAGATTATATAGAATCATAGAATTGTCAGGGTTGGAAGGGACTACAGAGATCATTTAGTTCCAACCCCCTTGCCATGGGCAGGGACACCTCCCACTAGGATCAGGTTGCTCGGACCCCCATCCAGCCTGGCCTTAAAAACTTCCAGGGATGAGGCTTCCACCACCTCTCTGGGCAACCAGTGTCCGGGCAACCTCTCAGTGTCTCACCACCCTCATGGTGAAGAACTTCTTCCCAATGTCTAATCTGAATCTACCCACCTCTAGTTTTGATCCATTACGCCTAGTCCTACCACTACTTGACATCCTAAAAAGTCCCTCACCAGCTTTCTTGTAGGCCCCCTTAAGATACTGGAAAGCCACAATAAGGTCTCCTTGGAGCCTTCTCTTCTCCAGACTGAATAACCCCAAATTTCTCAGTCTGTCTTTACAGGAGAGGTGCTCCAGCCCTCTGATCATCCTCGTGGCCCTTCTTTGGACATGTTCCAGCATGTCCGTATCTTTCTAGTAATAGGGGCTCCAGAACTGGATGCAGTACTCCAGGTGGGGTGACACGAGAGTGGAGTAGAGGGGAAGAATCATATGTCCTCTCTCTGATCACAGCTTTACAAAAGAGTTGATAAAAGAGATCACTGAACTAGAAACTCCTATATAGTATTACTAGGAGTGGGCTGGTAGCAAAGTCAATGGTAACTTGACAAAGGAATTTACAGATTCCTTATACGAATGATTGGTCGGAATTTATGAAACTCAGTGTTTCAGAAGAAACTGCTTTGTTACGGTTCCAGTTTCCTATACACAGCATCTTTGCCCTGCAGCTACACCACTCATGGAAAAATACAAACACTTACCGAAAATCTACCTCTGCAAGTGTTTCCAGAAGTTCTGTCCTTACCAGCCAATATGAGCTGTTCTTCAGCGTGAGGACGTCAACAATTAATTGTAAACCTAGTTCACTGTAACTGCTACTACATAAGCTCATGATGCAATGCTGAGAAGAAAACACAATTTTCAGCTGTATTACAGAAGAAGTTCTCTGAATCAAAGTATGAAAGTGATTATTAAAAAATCTGTTTTATTTAGAATACTAAAATAATTATTGCTTAAGAGCTAGGAGAAGGTACCAGAACTAGGTACTTTGCAAGGCTACAGCTCCATGTGAACGGCTAAAACCTGCTGCTGAAGAGGAACACAAGCGTCAGAGATGAGAGAACAATCCTCCAAAGAGTAAGGGCTAAAACTCACAGGGCTTGAACACCACAAGCATCATATCCTTATCTGTTAAAAACAGTATCTCCTAATTTGCATAGGGTATTTTTTAGTCCCCTGGTTCATCAAAAAGTTATGCCTCCCCATGTTAGCAACTTCTGAAATATATGCACAACATGAGATCTTTGTAAAAAGTTACAGAACTCTACCCTTCTATGTCTTACGATTAGCAACCCAAAATGCTTTAGGACACTTCTGGTGAAAGGCAGAAAGGTAGGAAGGTCTGTTCCTCCATTTCCATGCCTGAATACCTGTCTGTCTCTTACAATCAAGTTATTGGGAAGGAGTCATTTTTTGCCCTGTTTATCCAGCTGAGAATAGCAGGATCCTAGTCAAAGAATGCACCTGTGATCTGTGGTGTTGCAAATAACTACTTCTGCTTACCCTCACAGCTGTACAAGCCAGTTTGCACGTAACAGAGGACTCATCTTTCAGTGTTTTCTGTAACAGAGGTATGCAGTCCACCACAGAAAAGAGATTTCCTAACAAAAAAAAGAATTTAGAGCAATAAAGCACCACAAAATTTTGGTCACATTATAAAAAAAGACACCCTTAAAAATAAATTGTTACCTGTTGAACTTCTGACATTTGTTAACCATTTTTCCACATCAAAGCGGGATTTAATTAGAATGGAGTTGACAATTGTTCCACACAGAATGGCAGTAGCTCCTCTAATCTGAGGATCTCCATGGTCAATGTAGTTCAGAATATCCGATACATACTGCTCCTCTAAGAAAATAAGTTACAACTACTTTATTTTAAAAATACTAGTCTTAGACTTAACCTATCCCTAAAAATGTTTCAGTGGAGGTACTAATTATTGTACAACCAATGTCAGTATATTCACAATAAGCCTCCAGACCAATGATCACATATAAAAACACTAGTGATTTATTTCAATCATACACAAAGTCTAAGAATTAGAAATCTAAGAAGAGTTTTGGTCAATGCTCCACCTTTGCCACTATCAGTATCAAACCACTTAAATACTCCAGGTCCCAGCTGATCATATTGCAGCATTCATAAAAATAAACCTAATGGCTCAGAAACCACCTGTAAGATGGCCTGAAATAAATCAGAAGAAACCATTTATAAGATAAACAGAGCACTTCTATATGGCAGCTATAAAACAGATTACATTTGCCAGAAGCTGTACAAGCTCATCCATGGAAACTTAACTCTTACTACAAAAAAACCTCTCACCACGTGCTACTAGTGCACACAGCATGTTCATCCCAATTGGTGCAATATTTGTTTGCAAATACCAAGCTGGATTTAAAGTTTTCCATATAGATGCTGTCTCACTTGTCTGAAAAGCCAAAGCATGCTATTAAAATGGAATGTGTGAACTGCGACATACCATACTCTTCTCCCATTGCTTCAAGGGGTGTTTTATACAGTTTGCTGAAGAAAGACTCAGGGTGAAGCGCGACGGCTGCTCCAACACAACTTACTGCCAGGGCTTTTACACTGACTCTCACATCTCTATCAGGAACTAAAGCTAGGAAGAAGAAGAAAAAAGGAGTAATTAAGGGCTTCCTGAATTGTTTTTAAGTAAATCAATAACTCTGTAGGATATAAATAGCTTAGCCTGGATAAGAAGTATGAAGGCAGTTCCATTTTATCAGAGGCAGCAGTTAGAGCTTTTTTTTTTTCTCTTCAAAAAGTGAAAAAACCCAACCCAACGAATAACTCATAAAGGCTTCCAGCTCACTTCCTTCACTGCTGGGAATACAGCTACTACACGGTCTTTACAAGAACACTACATTAGCAGAGCAGCACATGAACAAGTAACAGTTTAGAAAAGGGGAAAGAATTAACATCTGAAGTGCCCTCACTTCAGTCATATATAATGACACGCACACAAACCGGAAGTGGCAACACGTGCCATAAAAGCTTTCTGAAAAATCCCTGCTGACAGTTTATTACTATGCTGAAAAGGTAAATAACTCCTCTTCTGAGCCCAAACAGCCTTCTCTAACAATCACTTAAGTGTCAAAAAGCTTCTGTTTGACTGCCACACATGAAAAAATCCATGAAAAATGGCCACGCCAAATTATGCAAATACTCTATGGAGTTAAAAGTGGAGAAAAAAAATTCAACCCGAGATTTCAGCTAAGTCTTTGAAAATCTTAGGTCAATTCTCTGCCTTACTACAGCTGATTCATTTAAAATATGAAGTTATAGTTTCAAAACACAAATGAGTACAACAGCACTTCCTCTACCTGAAGTACATTCAAAAAAGTTATCATGGAATTCAAACAACTGAGTGATAAAGCTAAAAAGATACTTTCAATCTTGTTTTCATGAAAACAAAATTAGGCATTGTAAACAAAATCAGCTGTAAAAATACTACGGCAAGTACTTGAAAAGAACCACATTCTTCTGAACTTGTTTTTAGGAGCTTCCACAGAATGAACTGCAACTCAGAAAACTGTTGCCTTCCTGAGGTATTCATGCTTTTATAAGGGACAAGCTGGACATCCAACACTGACAGAAAGAAATACTGATGTCCCTAGACTGTCTTTCCAGCTTCATAGAATCCATAAATCATCATAACCCCACAGGTTACATCTCATGAGAGTTCAGAAATTGTAAGTGTAATTAAGTATTGAACTTATGGGTTAAGTTACCCTAATACTTCTTTAGATGCCAAAAAGGTTCAAGACGTGATTCATCATAAAAAATCATAAATTTTGAAGTGTTCTTAGGTTTTTTCTGTACCCTGGTGTGGTCATTTAAGTCAAGACTGCCACTGAAAAGGAAACTCATCCCCGAAACTGCCAATAAAGTGAGACTAAGAAACAGAGTAAATTGATCACATTGACAACAATGAACCAATGAGTCTTGAACAGAAACTTACCTCCTTTCTCCCCAGTAAGTAGAAAAGAGGCCGACAGAAGTCTAACACAGTGCACTAAAGGAGCAGAATTTCCATCTGTATAGTGACCTATGTCTCCCTTTACCCTCGAGGGCTATTGAAGGCAAATAAATTTTTATAGATAAAAATTAATCTTTTATTTAAATAAAACATTAAGCACAACAAGATTAAGAAATACTGCACATCCTGAAATGTATAAAGGTTGAAACAGAAAACGTGTTCAATACAAATTCCAAAAAAACACCTTAAAATGCAATGCTCTTGGGAAGCCTGTATCCAGTATCAGAAACTGGTTAAACATTATCACAGAAACAACAATAATTCTGTAGGTTTTCTCAATTACCCAGACTTCTTGTTTTCATGTGACAGAATGTGGCAAACTACTTTTTGTCACCAAACAACCATCTTCGGCAACTCTGTACGAGAATCAAGTAATTCCTAAGCCGTTTCCAAAGGCAGGTGACAGCCTTCTGTAGTTTCACATTTAGTTCCCCAGTAGCCCAAGCTGATCTAACTCTGTCTGCCACAAATGTAACCCCTTTTGCCCCAGCTCAGAAGAAAGTCCAAAGCTAAAGTAAAAAAAAGTAAGAGGACATCTGTGGTTAGAATGGCATGAGCTGCTCCAGAGAAAGAGAAGCTCAAAAAGCAAGACATAACTTCTGAAATCATAAAGTTACCTACAGAGCACCTACCAGCACAAACGGTATGTTGGGTAATGAGGTCTCGGTGTACTCCACTAATGCACACACAAAATGGGTTTGTGCTCTTGGCAGTTTGGGTTCTGTTATGGTTTGCTGGTGATTGCTTTCAAGATATCAACACTTGTGCACTCAGCTTATGTTAAATCAAACTCAGGCTGTAAGCCACCTTTACTATTCAACAGTTATTTTGACCTACAATGAAGTACACCACATATACAGGCTACCCATATTTAACTTAATTTACATTATCGTAACAGTAATTTTTAAAAAAAATTTTAAGCCAGACCACTGTGATTACTTCTCACCTTATTTTCATGATCACCAGGATCTGCTGCATCTTCTTTTGATGTAAATCTATCTACGCTGCTGTCAGAAGGCTGCCTACTATGGCTCACGGTTTTCAAAAGGTGAGGCTGTTGAAGAGCTTTAGAAAATGGCAATTCATTAATAACATTTCAGATGCAAATTAAAAGCACTTTAATTGAATGTAATTATACAAACATGAAAAATAAATTAGCAGTGATCAAAACAAGTGATTCCATATAACTTTTGAAATATATTCCTGGTTTTACATTTCAATCTAGTTATTTCTTTTTCATATCCATTACATGAGTCTTCAGTCCCTTGGAAGTTAGAGCAGATGCACCTGTAACACCTGCCTTAAAGGTGTCACCAGTTCTGTGTCTATCCACGTGTGTGTCCCCGTTTATCAACATACCAAGAGAAGAATTTCTGAAAGACTCTGATGAATCATCTTGGAGAATATTTGCAGTCTCATCTTCCTCATCTTGCAGCTGTCCAATTTGCATTCCAGAATACTGTCCTTCAGCACCCTCCAAAACCTACACAGTGCAAGGACAGGACTTAAAGTAACTAAACACACAGTATTAAATCTCAAACATGCGGTGTTAGTAATCTAGAAATAATGTGAAAGCAAATATGAGCCTGATAAATATTAGAGTACAGCTGCATGCAGGCCCCAAAGCAGTTCCCCCCCTCCTCCAGCATTTGGGCTATTAGAGACCATATTGCACTTGACAATCTCCTGCTTGAACCATGAACTTGGATATTAAGAGTAAGAAAGCTGCACACTTGGTGCCCTGCCTCCCCTGCAGCTTTCCTTGCTCCCTTATCCCAAACACAACTGCCCCTCCATCTCAGCAGTTACAAATCACAGCCAACACCTTCACTGTCACAGATTGAACTTGTCCCTTGCTGTCAAACTCTCCCATAACCTCACTTGTCCTGGATATGTAAAGTCAAACTAAGAACAGTGTAGGACAAAAAAGGACAAGTATGTTTAGATATATTATAATTCCTTCATTCTAAACCAGATTACTAAAATGGACACTTCTAGAAGTAGTTAGTGGTTAGAGAGGATATGGTGTAGTGGTGTAGTGGTTAGAGTGATGCTAGGAGAAGGTTGGACTTGATGACCCTGGAGGTCCTTTCCAACCATAACGATTCTGTGATTCTGGGATAGAAGAAAATTTGACCCTTGATACCAATGCAGTATATAAGTAGTAGGTATAGGGAAAAATAATCATAAAAGACAAAAAACTAATAGTAATAGAAGACTGTCAAAGTAGAAAACATTTCATTGTGGGTTTATCAGAAGACAAGACACTTCCTCAGTTACTCCCTGACTTTATAAAGCACCAGGAAACTGTTTGTTAAAAATCCCATGTGTGGGTAAGTGGGACAACCACTTAGTCTGTCGATTACAAAAAAATAATTATAATTACTGCTCATAAACAGCATGCAAACTGACACATGCAGCAGGCAGACAAGAATTTGCAAGAAATGCATCTTGTCAATAAACACAACTTGCCAATAAATGCCTGCTAACTATGGCCTCTGCACTACCTACATGTAATTCAGAGGCAGAGCAGTTACCATCACTCTTTTGGTTCTTGAGTCCTCACACCTTGTAGGATCATTTGCTTATCTCGTAAGTTTACCACTTTTTTTGTAGCAGTAAGAGACTATTACTCTTCCAAAGTTACTATCAGCAAACTTCAGTCAAAAGTTGGAAAATGTCTGGAAAGAGCTTAAATTCTAAGTCCTCCTCTTTTTGCATATTCTGCTTTTGCTGCCGTAATTGTGTTTTTGCTGGTTTTATTACAACCTCACAATACGCTTGCCTAAGAAAGACAAATTTCTTAAAATAGGTATATTGTATGCATATTTCGGGTGTTTATTAGATATGTAACTGCTATGTTAAGTCATGCAGTATTTGCTCAGTATATAAGAAATCCTTAAGATGGATAAAAAGAAAAAAAAGAGTTGTGTTGCCAAGTGAAAAAGCACAGGCAGAAGACAATGTGAAGCATTAGGTTCCAGAAGGATTCCTCTATCATTGCAAATAGACTGTTCACCCTTTAACACTTCCATTAATCCTCCTGCACAATTATAACAATTATAATTATAACAATTATAACGCATCTATACAAAATGGATCCTACTAAGGATATATTTATGTCAAGCCTTTGATAGTGACATTCTTCCGGCAAGTGACAATCCGTTAATGCCTTCATACGACCTAGCCAGTGAACACACCAATTACAGCTCTGCAGTTTTTAATTACTGCTGAAGTGAAAGTGTTAAAAGGAGGTCAAGCTCTTCAATAGAGGTGCGAGCTGCTGACCTTTCCACTGTTACTAGCTGAGGATGGAAAAGTAGAAGACGAGTAAACAGATGAATCCAAGTCTGGGCCCTCCATGGAAGAACTCTGAGATAAGTCGGGCCCCTCAGTAGAAGGGGATCCCCCCTCTGCCCGTTGCACACTTACAATTTCAGAACTGTCCGAAGGGGTTACAGCAGAGTCTGGACCTTCTGTAGTAGTCTGAGAGCTATCACTAATTGGTGAGGAAGCCTGTGTACCATCATTCAAGTCCATAGCGGGATCTGACTGAACAGCACTGATCTGGCTGGAGCTTCGACTAAGCACATCATCTTCTTCCCCTTCAGTAGCTGTACTTGTCAAATCACAGCTTGACAGGTCTACAGAGTCTGACTGCAATGTATGTTGAGAACGTGGCTGCTCAGTAATGATATCATGTCCGGTAGGATCAGCAGCTGAACTCCCTACTGACCCCGCCGTTGATACACCGGATGAAGAAGCCAGTTCACTGGTTATCTCGCCCTTCACGGAAGCTGTAAAACACAGACATTTACAAGTCAATCAAGTGTTTACACTTGCGTTTCAGTCTTGATACGGACATCACCTACTAAGCCACATATTAAACCAGGCTAAAGAAAATGCATAAATAAACAAACTATAGGTAGGGAAAAAAAGCATCTGCAAGATGCCATTTCATCTATACCACTAGCTCAATATGACAAAACGAGTCTAAAAAAGAACATGCAGCCAATTTCATTAGGTAAGCTTTATACCCAGGCGTATTTATGGTTTCAGTTTTGTCAGCACGTGTTTTGAGTGCCCATCCACTTCCTAGTCCCCGTAACATGTCACTTTTGGATTTTACATAGAGCAATAAAAGAACGGATTTGTAACATAGCGTAACGCAGGTTTGACTGCGCTGCCGAAGGGCAAAGCAGCTACCTGCAAATGATGCAGCACTGACATCTGACCGGGTTTCAGGATCGTCCTCCAAACCTTCTTCTTCACCAAGAAGTATTTTACCTGAGTAATGACATAAGAAAAACCTTTACAGTTTTCCAAAATTATAGTCAACTTGAAATGCTGAATAGTTGAAGTCAGTTAGATTACAAATCTATTTTTTAAAAGTTTATCCAAATAATTTCTCAAAGCTATGACAGGCAACAGATGGAAAAGAGAAAGGAATGAAGAAATTGAATACCCAGTTCCTCACTAGCTGATCAGGAGAGAAACCGACAGCAGTGACAAAGGAAACACACAGTTAAGGAATTATATTAAACAGTGTAACCACTCAGTGGATCATGTTTATGATCCCACTCATTTCACCAACTACGTCCTCTTACTGAGGACTGGATACCTGGCATCTGGATGTTTGCCCTCGACTCAGAAGGACATCTGAAGCACCACAAGTAACAGAATAAATAACTTCTTCCTCCTTAAGGCTATAAGAATTACCAAAGGCTACTTGCAGTTTGGGGCTTGGAACTCCAATGGTACAGAACAGAAAATGCCTGGGGGAAGAGCAGCACAGAGTGGAAGCACAAGACCACCTAAGTGGAACAGGCTGATGAACCAGGGATGACAGCCATTAAGATCCAGGGATTACTAAGGCAAAAGTCTTCAGAGAGGCTTTTGCCATAGGAAAAATGAGAACCACTTATAACCTAGCACAATTATCACAGAGCTCTCTTACTCTCAGACTAGTATCTATTTAAAATAGAGAGAGTGGAAAGTGAAAGCTCTCTGCAGATGCACACTGCCAACCGAGGACACAACCACACTGCAAAGTCTGTAAATAGGGCAGGATATTGAGTGCAGAGGTAGCTCCTGACCCCATCCATCCTTCCAGATCTCGCAGGTCACTTGCTGAGACAGAAGGATTTATGACAACTGCTTTGAGATAAGCCTGTTTTGCCATTTAGAATAAGCTTCACCGGTAGTCTCAGATTCACCATGAAAGACAGTAATGTTTTGAAAATTCTAGGTGAGTTTTCACATTTAAGTTACCAGGGGGTAAAAAAAAAAAAGCATTAACAGACATTTGTATTAATTTCTCTATCACAACTGCTTTCATACATAGCAGTAACACTGTAGGATTTCTTCCTCCAAAAAGCACGTTTCAGGCTATTCAAACCTGTAAGGCAGAAAAGTAACCATGACATTTTCATGTATCTTCTATGTAAGATAACAGTAGTTAAAAAACTACACATGCCTACGAAAGAATGAATAAAATCCTGCTAAATGTTCCCAACCAAAAGCATGAAAAGTAGTGTATTATTCTCTATTCTTTCTCATTTATTTCAACTTCACCAAAACCAGGATATTCTTCTGCTTTCCACAGCTGATCACCTTTAAAAATAAGTGAAATTTGAAGGACATGGAAAAAAAACTTATTAGGCTTTGTATGTTTAAATGGAGTATACAAAACAAGCTGCAGGATACTTCTCCGCTATTTGGAAAAAAAAAAAAAAACAACTCAAAACAGTTAAGATGCAGAACACAGTCTTTCATGTTAAAATGAGTTTTCAGCCTTTTTTGAAAACAATTTTCTGAAGCTGAAACATAAACCAACACAGGCCAGCTGCTCAAAACTAACTACAGTAGGTCTGAAGCAGTAAGACTGAAAAGCCATGGAGTATGAGACTTATGTTAGGGTCTGAGATTTCTTTAAATCAGCCTCACTTTACAGCCCTACACACAAAGGAGGATTACAGCTAGAAGTTTCACCCACAGCCAACAGCAGAAGCCTACTACTCAATAAGGCAGCAGACTACAGAACAACTTCAAGTAGGAACTGGGAACAGGCTTGATTTTTCCCTCCTTTCTACATGTGAGAGAGAACAGGAAACTAACAATTCACAACTGGAAATTAAACCTGTACAAAGCAGGAAACTACAGATTTCTTCAAATATGCTTATGCTACCATCTTAGACCAAGAAAATCTTCATACCATGATCTTGAAAAAGGATAAAAAGCTGATGACTCGTCACTGTGTTCCCACTGAGCGAAGGAAAGGTTAGTGTTTGCACAAGCACCTTAGTTGCATTTGCACTAGTATTAATACTTCAAAGTTACGTTTAAGACTCCTAACAATTCTAAGTATCAAAATGACGATTTACCATTTTTCATTTAAGAGTGCTGTGGATTGTTATGCTGATTTGCTGCCTTCTATCTCACCTTGGAAGGCTGCAGCAATATCTACTTCCAGAACTTACTTTCTTTCACTCTCTTGTTTCTAAACTAGAAATTGTCACTGCATCCATAAGCACTATTTCATTCAGCTCTAACAACTATTTCACATTTAGGCATATTTTTAAAGCATATAGGTATATTCTTTAGCAATTATGAGACTCCGTGCATGGAAAGATAGGAGGAGTTATATGGAAAAAGAGTAATCTTAGAAGGTATAACAGCCCTTGAAGTTTGTACAATCTTATTTAGTCTTAAAGTACTTTTTCACAAAGTTTTTCTTTTCAGTGATGCACATCTCTGCTTGCACTGACTGCACTACACTCATACATAGTTCCGCTGCAGTAACAACACTTCGCCCAACATGGGATTAAACTCTTACATAGCTGTATCTAGAGTGATTCTAGTATTGATATGCCTAGTTTTAAGCAAAATTAAAAATTTAACTAGATGGTAAGTACTTTCATGCACCAACTAGGAATAGAGTACTTCAGAGCAAACTGTTATTACTTAAAATCCTACTAAATGAATTACCTGTTGAAGAAAGAATGAAAATATACACAGGAAGACACAAAACATAGAAATAATCAAGAATAGAGAAAAATTTAAAAGGCATCACATCAAAGCATGCAAACATACACGTGCATTGGTGAAAGAAGAAGAAATAAAACACAGGCCTAACAAAACCAGGAAGGTTAACTATTTTGTGAGTTAAATTCAAGGTTAGGTATTACCATCAAAAGAAAGAGTGCCCTCTTCAGAGAGATGATTTTCAGATGTGCTCTTTAAAAGTGAAAATTGCATCAATATTCATCACCATAAATTTAGCAGTGAACGAGAGCCAAAGTAAGAATTATACTGCTTTGAATAGTTTTTTGGTATCTTGATTGCAATAACAAATTACATCAGAATTCTTTTAAGATTTACAGTGATTAAGCTCAGCTGATAACACAAAGCCAATTGTGAAAGACCAGAATTCAGCAAGACAATGAACTGGGGAAGGGGGAAAAAAACCAACAAAAAAAATCAAGACAGAATGCAATTAAAGATTTGTTTTTGAAAATAATCACCTTTATGCTTTCTTGCAAGAACAGGGCTGCATGAAGACCCCCCTCCAGCTGCAAATCACAGAAAGTAACACATCAGGGCACAGACAGAGCTGCTGAAATATTTGAAGGAATTCTAATAGCCACAAACGGAAAGGGGAAGAAAAAAAACCCCAAACCAAAGCCAGGAAGAAACAGCAAACTTGTTGCTTTTGAAGTCCAAGTTTTTTTGATCGTTTGCCAAATGACTTTGTTTTTCTATGCCACTAGTGCAAGGTTTGCTTTTAAAAAAAATATACTGTAAATTTGATGGCTATGATTGTTTCTGGCTAAGGAATTACCTTCTAATTGCAGCAATATTAGAATAATCCATTAGTTAAATACAGAATTATTTATAGAAATCCCATCAGAGACTGATTCTTTTGAAACGGGTAAGTAGCAGTTAAGAGACAATTTTAAGAACATGCACTTCACAGACAAGAACACTGATAGCTGATTTTAACAGTTACGGATAAACTTAAGTCATGCTTTAATGCTGGTTTTGGTATTCAGCAAGGAGCTCTCAGTTAATACAAATTCTGATTATATTAGCTTTTTATGAATCAGTTGTCAGATGCTTGGTGAGAAGGCCACTAATTTTGTGGGAAAAAAATAATCTGTCACCACAGTTAACCTCTTCTGTGTAACCAAAAAACCCACCAACAAACAGAAAAATACTTTGGAATTTGTCATTACTCAATGAATGCATACACACTTAAAAGAAAGGAGGGAAAAAACCTTTTACTGTGCCTGGGGGGAAAAAAAAAAAAAATATATATAGAAGGTAAAACTTCATACATTTAATTTTATCCCTCATGCTCTCAGCAAATGCCGAGAAAGAGTTGGTGATGTATGTTCGCCTCCTTTTACTCAAATTATCAAAAATATAGCTTACCTATAAGTTCCACTATGCTCCCACTGCGGTTCCTGCTGGCAGATTCATCTTTGGATACACTGACCTGTGCAATGCCCCCTGAAGCGGTCAGGGCATGGAGAAGTTCAGGTGGTGGCGTTCTAAAGAGCTGCTGTAATAATTCTAAAGCTCCAGTGACAACATTATGGTCCTGATGCTGGGTGTAATGCAGAGTCAATTCATAAACCTAAACCCCAACAAAGTACTGGAGTAAGTCTCTATGAAGACACAACATACTACCTTTCCTCTCATATAAACACATTACATTTCAGTGGTGCATTGTTATACAAGGAGGACTCATCAAAAGAACACCACTATGATTACGAAGTTCTTCAGCTCCTATGGGAATACCTAAAAAGTACTGCTGATGCATTTTTCTGGGATTTCTGGCCATTATTTACCAAAAATTCCAGTCACTGGACTAACTATCAGGAATTTGAGAAAATAATTCAGAATATTCAACATCAAACTAGTGCCGTATCACACTATATGCAAAATTTAATTTTTTTCCTTCCAATTAGTACTTCCCAGATCAGGGTTATTACTCATTTTACCTGGATAAGTTGTTCTGGTGAAGGTGAAATCTCTGTTTCTTTTCTTGTTACACCAAAACTGCCTTTCAGGCTGGTATCCTTTACTTGTTGTTGCAATAAGGGTATGAGATACCTTAGTGTAAGTAAAACACCCAGAATTAAAAGAGTAGGATGATCATCTTCTACAGGAACCAACAAGCCTGGAGGTAGAAAAGAAGCAGCCAGATCACATCTTGACAGTGGTTCGTTTCAACACAAATGTTATTTCATGTAGTCCATACAATAGCTTCTTAAAAAACCCAACCAAAACCTAGCAGCAACTTAAGAATGCTTTCTACACACAGCAACATTTGAAAATATGCACTGTTTAGTACTTCTGACAATGGTTTAAGCAACGTGGGAGAATGGTCAGAGGATCCTGTCTTATCCTTCCTGTTTCCTATCTTTTCTTGCTCAATAAAAACACACATAAAAATTGTTTTCTAATACCTGATGCTTTCACCACACGATCTAGAGTCTCTTGCTCCTCTCACCTGCCGCCTCTCTCCATCTGGCAGTTTAATTAAGGCCAAACATCATTCCCACACACTCTATCCTAATAGATGTCATTTACACTTTGGCCTCCTCCCTCAAGTATTGGGAACCTTGTTCCATAGATCTACTCGCTAATCAAAGAATCAAGCCTAAAACATATTAAGAACAAATACGTTATGTCAGGAAACACAACCTTCTACTTCAGAAGAGAAAAAAAAAAGAATCAAGTCACAGACTTCCTATTAGTGCTCCTGTCTGAACTCAGTACCATTGCCAGAATATTATAAAACATCACTTTTGAGGCAGGAAAGAACAATGTGAGCACAGAATTACATCATTTTCAAGTCATACAGAGTGAGGAAAATTGCTACGTGGCATTTGAATTTTTCACCCATTCCTAAAAGCAGCAAGGCTAACACAGTAAGGCTTTACATATCTGCTGGTCTTCCTTAGCTCTCAGTCTACATAGTAAAGAACTCTGCATCAGTAACAAAACTGAGGCAAAATTCTCCACTACGATCCAGACAAGTGTCTCATCACGAGCTGCAAAACACTCCAAAGACCATGCACATTTCCCAGCTGAAGAAATATGGAACTAATACCCCATGCAAAGTTGCGTGCTTTTCAATTAAAAAATTCCATTTCTGGTCTAAGTTAGGTTTTTAACAAAGAATCTACATGGTGGTAATTCTAAAAAAAGTTACAGAGTATGTTCTTGTGACCCAACGAGCAGCAGTCAGATCCTCCACCTCACACCTGCTGCACTAATAACCATGCTGCAGAACAATGCAAGTCTTCACAGACTCCTGAGGAAGTTTTTCCAGAATCCCCAGACCTCCTCATTTTCCAACAGGCTGCTTGCCTCCCTAGCTTTGGCTGTTTTTTTTCACCACCACTGAATTAGCATTGCAGCACACAGAGATACAAGTAGCTTTAGTCGTATCTTCAAGTAGCTTCACACAGAAGAGAGCGTTAGCAGTGTAACTGGTAGTCTAAGTATTCTCGCTTTGCCTGAAAAACTCACACGTCAAAGTGTCTTACGTGGAAAAAAATTTCATGTTACTTATAACTAAAGATTTTTTTCCCCCCCAATCTTACCTAGAAGTACATTCAATAACCAGGCATAAAAGTACTGCGTTCTTCGTGAATGCTGACAGATGCTTACTGCTGATCCTGCCGCTGTACGACGGATAGTAGGGGAACTGGACTTAAGATTAGCTATAAAAGCCTTCAATAAAACCTAGAAACAAAGACACCTTACTTAACTTTTTAGGAGACAGAGAGAAATTAAGAAGTCAGCAAATACATTTTTCATTCATGCAAAGCATTACTTAAAATACATCCAACAAGGGCAACTTTTTCACAGAACGGTAGGGGTTGGAAGGGACCTCTAGAGATCATCTAGTCCAACCCCCCTGCCAAATCAGGTTCACCTAGGGAAGTCTGACTTAACTGACACATGCAGTTGTAACACTGCTTTCTGTAACACCTAACTGGTAACACTGATAGCTTACCGTGCTTTGAGACAGAACAGGGAGCATAACAGGTTAAAGAAAGATACCTTAATCTCATTGTCGTTTGCAAAATTGCCAAACGCTGCCATAATTTTTGGTATTGCCGCAGCTAGTGTCTCTTGTACCGATTCTTCAGGTCTCTTACTTATTCGTGTTAGACAGGGCAAAAGGTTCACTAAGTACGGCCTAAGAGCGGCAAAGGAGAAAAACAAAACTTGAGATCAGAACAACCGTACCCATCTACATGTTTTCAATTCATACTCAAATTCTCTGGTATTCCTAAATACATTAAAAAATATACCTATTAGCTACATAAAATGTAGGAAAAAAAAAGAGACAATAGTCTTCTGAATATAATTTGCAGACTTTAAGAATACACTTAAAAAAAATTCAAGCCATTGTCTTAAGTTCCCCCCTTCCCTCTCCCTCAGGGTCACATACAGCACGGAACTAAAACTCCACTAAAAGAAAACCAGCTAATCAAATACAGCTACTTCAGAGAGAATAATGTCATAGGAATTCTTCCAACCTTCCAATTCTACAAATAAAACTTTAGAACAGTAACACTTTATTAACTTTCATATACTGGAAAATGTTCTTTGGAAATTTCATTCCTGGGAGGTTTTTACCTGCACTTTTGGGGCCGAACTAGATGGGCAAGCTCAGCAAATCTCCAGAGTGCAGCACGCAGACTTCTGGAAGCACCGTTCTAGACAGAGTATGCAATTGTTACAAAACCATTTCCTAAAAAGATACCTATAAAGTACAATACAGTTTTATATCATTTGACTTGAACAGATAAATGTAAGGTGTTGGGAAGCCATAAATTTCCTTCAGCCAAGAGGAAGTCAAGTCAGCTCCACAACCGCCTTCATTTTTCTAGCTGGTATTGTGAATTTTCCAAGTGACCCAAAATGAATACTAACGAACACCAAGAAAGAGAAGGAAATGTCTGAGATTTCCACTCTGCTGAAATCAGCTTAAAATACCACAGAGAAAGGCATCCACCAACAAAGGAACACTGATGATATGAGTCTAAAAATCACTGCTACATTTGCACAAATATAAATGCAGCTTAAAATTGACAGCAGTGGAGATATGCAAAGAAATAATATTCAGCTCTCGAGTGCACCAAAGAAAAAAAATCCACGTATTGATCCGCATTACAATGGCTTTCATCCTGAAGTTTAGCATCTATTTGTCTGTACTGACACCTTCAGCTGTGTACTGACTTGAGCCAGAACGCCTTTAGACCTACTAAGGATATAGTAAAGCTCCTGGGTATTGTTGGAAATGCAGAAAACCGTGGAAGTCAATAGATGTCTAGGAACAATTGTGTGCCTAATGCAGTTCAAACCTAACCAAAATGCTTAACAAGTCCCTCTGAAGACAGCTGAGATGTTTAGAAACTGTCATTTCTTTCTCATTTAGCTTGTATATCAAAGGCTCATGGTTTTGTTAGCATGACCAAAAAAAAAACCTTGCAACTGAATGACAAAAATGCGCATTTTTCAGGTTCCGAGCCAAATAACAGATCCTGGCATGGCTCCTGAAGTGATCCAACTGATGCAAAACAAAATTCAGTCTGCTGTGTGCTTCTGTTATGCCTGCTACCTCTCTCTTGCCTCTGCCATGAATTTGAGAGCAAATATTCAAGAAGCACATGCCACTTTAACAACAAAGTATTTCCTTCTGCACCTGGTCAAAACATGCAGAAACTTCAGAGCAATTTTTCCTCATATTGGCTGTTTTTTGTTAATTAGCTAGACAGCCATTTCTACACCCTCAAAAATTTTGTATGACATTGTTTTAACCATACAGTAAGATATTCATACAGAGGCTCACAAGTAGTCCACATCTGACAGAAGAAAAGCTATTCACATTGCTTTTATCTTATTTTCTAGACTTCTATCATTCCCAGAGAAATAACAAAGCAATAACATTACTGTCTGACAAGTAACACCTGTATTTTCTCTCTATACAGGCATCTGTCTACAGATGCAAGAGACAATTTCAGTGATCCTGTCCTGAACATAACATTTTTCTTTTGCAGCCATATACTTCAAGAAAGCTATTACCAAAATTCTTCCCATGGATGTAATTAAATTGTGACTTTTGGTGCAAAGAGAGATGCTTCAGTAATTTTACCTATACTTCTTAGAGAAGCTGCAAGTACAGATCTCATATTCACAAATTATTTGAAACTTGTATCAGGTCACTTGAGGTCTTGATCAAATGTTTCCTCCAAGAAGTTACATCAAAACAAGAGCGTCACCATCTTCCACCTACTTTTCACCACTCTCTTCCTTGAAGTTATTCTTTCCAGCTCAGTGAGTGGAGCAAACATCATGAATATGCCTTATTTGTTTGGATGCAGAGTCACTAGGGTTAACTCAGACTGCTGTTCACACCAAATGCTCACACATTTTCTGCCAGATAAGCTTTCAGGAGTGGTTAAATCTAAACAACAGGGTCAATGGGGAGGAACTGGGTAGAATAACACATTAAACAGTCACAAATCCTTCCAAAGTGAAGCTCTGATCTTGATCTTAAAAGACATATATTATTTATACTACTGCCACATTCCAATATACAAAAACGTTTACCAAATATCACATTTCAAAAGGACACGAAGGATAGAAACTCACCTTTTTAATCTCTTTATACAGTTCTAATTGTAACCTCGGAAGATTGGAATCCATCAAAGCCTGCAATAAAATGCATTGAGAACATACTGCATCAGAGCGGAGGCACCTCACTGGAGCAATACTGCACTTGCAATAAAACAGCTTTCAGAAAGGCACAGAACTATCCAACTGCCCCTGTATTTGATGTATAACCAGGAAAGTGCTAAATACTGAAAACAGGCATCAGAAATGCAGACAAATTCCACAAATTCTAACAGTTATTTACAGTCAATATTGACTGCTTTACCCATTCCACCTAAGAAAGGCCATATGGGATCAGGCTACAAGCAGAGCCAACCTAACGTGCTTTCTGGCAGGAATATACTCATGAACAGAATATTAAAACACAAAAATAGTATTCACAAGCAGCGTGAAGTATTCCCTGCTATACATCCCCACCATCAAGAAGCCTCCTGCTGTTTCTGAAACTGAGGCTGTATTTGTACCATTAGCTTTAATAGCCCTTGAAAAACCCTTCTTTCATGAATCAGCCCAATTTCTGCATCCATTTATCACCACACGGTGTTCTGGACACCAGAAGTATCACATCCCAGGATCTAATCAAGCATACTGTGACAGGGCAGACACTGTAGTTTGAACCTGCAGTCTAGCTAACAACTGGGGTATCTGAAAAGAAAGTAAGGACCAAGATGTAATTTTCTGTTCACCTCAACTCAATCATTCTCCCTCCATCTTTAAAACAGCAGAAAAAAAAAGAAAATCGTTCTGCTATATACAGTATCTTCATACAGAATATTTTGTATACATATGATTACTGGATCTTCCATTTTTTTCCTGCTACTGTTGATGAACATTTCCACCACCACTTCCTCAGATGAAACGAGCCCATCATACAACGTGCAAGTGCCTACCTTGTGGATTTATACAGTGCTACGATGTTTATTTTTTTCATTCTTTATTCCCTGCCCAATAATTTAACAATGTCTAATTTTCCATCTGCCTTCTTGACCACTAACCATTAAGCTCATATCTTCACAGGATTACTCATGATGATCACAAAATCTTACATAGTCCATGCTGATGGAAAGGCCATAGCCGCTTAAGCATGGCTAGTGAAGTGTCTGCGGCTTCTCCAGAGTGTGATTCCCCTAGTTTAAAACTGTGTGCCCCAAAACTTCATTTCCCCAACTGTATCAGTCATTACAACAAAATGGTATTACCTTCCTCAGAAAAATCTTACCTGGCTTGTATCCTTATATTGTCATAAGCACCCCAACTATTAACTGCAGGTGCCTGACAGTAGGTAGGGATAAATCTCACTTCACAAAACTTAAGTTTTTATGGAAAGTTCACTGCCCCTGTATACAAGGATATCAAGCAGAACAAAAAAAGGCACCAGCTACTATTTGAATTCAAGGGTAAGTTGTCCTTACAACATGCTTAACTGGAGCAACTCTTTTTACAAGCATATACCTGTATTTTTAGCAGGCTGGAATCTAGAAAGACATTCCAATCAGAAAAAAAAATAAGCATAGTCAAATCTAAATTACTCCAAATACCAATTACTGAGACCAACCGTACTCCAATATGTGTGAACAATCCCACCAGTATCACTAGCACGGGGAACACTAAACACTGTACATCAGCATCAGAAACAAAGAGAGCTTCAATAACACCTTACCCACAGAAACTGGTAGTTCCCAGCTTAGTATTTTTTCATTTAAATAAAGGTATCACTAAGGCTATGTAAACTTTGAGCTATTCATGCCGTCTGTGAGGTTCTAACAGGTAAGTGTCGTGATACTTAAAGATGTCCTACGCAGTGTTTATCTACACTTACTTGCTGTTTCAGCTTACAGCCTTGTCTACACCACAGTGTTAGCATCTTAACTACACTAAGGAGCCTGAACTCCAGTCAGACACACAGTTACACAAGTAATGCTTACATCTATATTATTAAAGAAAGAATATATAAAGCATCTTCCTCGCAACAGAACCAGTCTCTAAAATGCCTGAGGTACTAAAACAGCTGAGCAACGACTAACATGCAAGTTTAGGGGCCAGACACCTCTGTTCCACTCAAGTATCATTGCTACTTGGACGATGAAAAATAAAACTGCGCATCTTTTTGTCTCTGCATTTATACGCAAGAGCATCTGCCTGAAGACCAAGTTGCTTCCACACAATAAATCACAGAAACAATACAAACTGTGACCAGCTCTGGTAACAGTCTGATATATCCGTGTCATTGGAATACCACAACTATTACCATTTTATAGCTGTGACCAACTGTCAAGTTCAATGACTGATAGAAGACACCGTCATTTAAAATCACTTTAACATTTAAAAACAGAAACTACCACAAAGATTTAAAAAAAAATTAAAGTATTTCAAGTTACTTTGAAACATGCCAGTAAGCAACAATATTAAACAGATCGATGAATTAAAGAGATTAATTTTATACCAAACCTACAGGAGAGTTTGGTGGAAAGAAGGAGTAATTTGGCATTCTTTAGAACTGTTTCAGAGTATTGTTTAAAGCAAATTAAGTTACAAAATAGTGTATGCATTTCATAGAATGTTAAACTCCTGCAAACAGGAAAACATTTAAACCTGATTAATAAAGTGCTACAGGGCAAAATAAACTGCAAAAGACCCTTGCACTTCCTTACCCCCAGGAATTACAGAATACACTACATCATCCGCGAGCTTTCTCCATACAACTTTCAGCTACATGTTCAACCCCCAAAACTTTATTCATTTAGATATCAAACAAATAGAACTTGAGAGAAATCCCGACAGAAATAGGGATGTTTTGTTTACTTGCTTCTACACACCCCTTCATGCTAAAGAGAATTATTATTTGCATATTTCTAAAGCACTTCAACTTTGCATCAACCAGATTAATGATGCAGACTCAAAGGTCAAGCATTTCATAAAAAAAAAAAAAAAAGAAAAAAGGGCAGGTGAAGGTAAACCTGTCCTGGAAGCAGCAGCCCACAACTACTACTGAAAAGGTTCATTTTAAGATACTTTAAATCAAGATTTAGACCTTGCCTGACCTCATACGAATGCCCACCTGCCGTTCTCCAACAAGCCCTTCATTCTGGATCACAGTAGGATAATAAACAATTTCCAGAACACCATATTTATCCTAATTATTGCCTAAAAGCTCCTCCTCCAAGTCTCAGCAAATCACAGTACCTGAATCACAGCACACTTCTTGTTTGGAATGAAAAGCCACTGTATTTTCAGTCAGCTATTTAATAATATTTTTCCTTTCCTCATGTTAAGTATCTTTATGAGTACAGAACAACATAACAGAGTATTCCTCCCATACGAAAAGGTGATTTGAGAAAAGCCCAGACCCTTGTTTTGGTTAACTTGAATAGAATGAAGTCAATGAATGACTGAAGAAAAGAATAGATTAGAACAATGAATGACAGAAGAGAAGTTAAATATCTTGATCTGGGCATAAAAAAAAAGCTCTCCTAAGAGCCCACAGAGAATTTAGTAAAGAAGCTTACTTAACCTTTTATGTTACGAGATACTATCAGCAATAAGAAAAGTAAAAGAATAATGTGAATTCATACAAGACATTGCATCGAGAGGAGGTAAAATCTGGTAGTTCTTACTTTAATAACTTTATTAAGGCATTCATCAGCAACCATCCGGACATCAGATTCTGCATCCTCACTACAGAGGAGGAAGAGTTCCATCGCAATCCCCAGCAGTTTCTGAAATTCTGGAGAATTTCTGAATAAACAGATATCAGAAAATTACAATGCACATGGTTTGGTGAAAAAAAAAAAAAAAAAATAGCGTGCCATTTCAGCTTTAACTAGCAGTGGAGCATTTTAAGACAGCAACTATCAGGAAACATCCAAATAACTAACACTCCACCTCATATTAACACAATAAATTAAAGACACTGTCTTACCTTAAAGATTGAGCAACTATGTTTTCACATATTGTTAGGCAATGATTCACTCGGTCTTTCTTGGTAGTTGAAAGTTCTTTCTTTCTAAAAGAAGAACACAATTATAATGACTGAGGTAAGACTTCAGAAGTGAGCACTTAACTGTTTAAACCCTCTTGCTAGAGTAGAGCCTAATGATTACACAAGAAAAAGATGCACCCTTCTGGTCATTATAAACAGCTGTATACCACTACCTGTAGTCCCGGGACTTTAGATATTAACTGCTGCTGAGAGCAGGCAGGCACACAGGCAAAGGGAAGAATAAACACTTGGAAAAAGAATGAACTATTTAACGGGGAATATATTCATTCCATAAACTTTCAATAGGAAAGTATTTAGGAAACAAAACTGAAGAATGAAGAGGAGTAAAGGGAAATAAAGGAAAAAGTGGAGCAGAAGTAGTAAAAAAGCTGAAATAAACTGACAGAAAAAAAAAGTTGAGGAAAATAAGCCAGAACAAAATTGCAAAAATAGCACTTTTAAAAAGACCTTCCTCACAGAATATCACCTTGGACTTTTTTGGTCTGGTAAGCTCATGAAACTTCAGAGCTCTGTTATATTGACCATTTTGTATCTGAACTGGAAATGACGCTGAGGCAATCCTATCACATGCCACATTCCTCCATAATGCTTTTGTAATTAAAAAAAATAGCGAAGCTCTAGGCACAGTCTACGCCCATCAAGAATGTCCCCACAGGAACACTCGGTGTAGTCCAGGAAAGGCCGAGCTAAGTCAACTTGCAGCAAATCAGTGTAGAATGAAGACAATAAAATTCACAGAACCAAAGAACACATATCTCTACAAGTGATGCTGAGCTCAATACGAAAAGCTTCTACTTGGTAAAATTTGTTTAGCATTCACTTCAACACAACACAAGCTCCTATAACACTTTACAGCTGAGTCTAGAACAGAAGCTTCTTCCCTGCTCCATCCCCAACAAAGGAACTGCAAAAAAGAGTGAGCGACTCACAACTTCTACTGTGAAATTTTATTTCATTGTATGCAGTGTCTCCTATCTTGACTTTTACTGACACAGAAGCAGTTCTAGGAAAGTAGACATTACTTTTAAATAATTAACCAGTAGCAGTAGTGAACTAAACTGCACGCTCAGAGGTATCTCTCACGGGTCTGCTTCACAGCAAGGAGGTACCTGCTCCTTCATTCACATCCATGAGTGAAAAAAAAACACCTTTTGTTTTCCAAGTGAAAATTTTTCAACTGTATTTTTAGCATTTAATTTTCTTTCTTAGCAAGAAACAGCAAAAACATCAAATGGCAAAACCATTTCCAAACTAGAAGTTGGAAAAACTATGTGAACAGCCCAAACTTACATTAACAAAGTTAAGACAACATTAAGGACCAACAGCAAGTAGCCAATAAGAACCCTACATTAAGCTAATTCAAAATACATTTTTAGACAATAATTTAAGAGTTAACCTGTAATATTTAAGAGCTTTAGCTCAAATACTACAGTTTTTGAAAAAATTAACTATGTAAAAGTACTTGTCCTTTTTCTTCCATCAGGTTGGAAGTGGGGGGCTGAAAAGCATTTGCTCCCAAGATTTCAGATTTTCTCCTGAGTATCCTCTCATCTCGCCCCAGATATACTTTCAATTTTTAAAAGTTTATGGAATAGTTCTGAACAAAAGCATGTTTTTTATTATAATTTGGCAGTACTTTGTTTAAGCAAGCTTCAGTGCTCCTCAGAGAGGACCTCTTCTTTGGCTTGTGCTCTTAAGCAACTTGCAAAATACAAGTAGCCAATCTAAATTTGATCAAGATACACAATGTCTTTATCTTGAAAAAGCGCCAAGGTCTCTAACAGCACTTTCAGATCACTCTAGCAAAACAGCAAATATTCACTTCCTAAAATGTCCAGTTGATTTGCAACTTAAGCACCACTCATATGAACAGGCACCTAAAAAAGCAAAAAAAAAAATAATTTCAACTTCTATGATAAGTTACCCAAGCATGGCCCACATCTCTTACGAGCACCACTTTCATTCACTCAACCCAAGAGCAAAACAAGCACATCTGAACTTGCCCATAAGCCCACTGTTTCAGATATAAAACACACGAAAGATATTGCTAAATGAGACTGCTTTCAGAATAAGATTCTTTATTACATACACACAATACAGCCCCAGGCGAGCCAGGCTGTAGTGTTCAATTCTACTCAGACCAGTACAGATCAATCTCTCCAGCCAATTTCTATAAACAGAGAGCTCACCTAACACCAAATCTACCACTTCACTGAAATAAGCAACTTAAAGTAAAAAAGGCCTGACTAGACAACATTTAATGTGAAAACTTAGAAGGAAGGCATACAGGTAACAAGCTACCATTTCAACTGCAGTAATAGAAACTAAACACGAAGCTCAACTTATCAGTTACTATCCAAAGAGAAAGAACAGTACATTTGCTGTACTGAATCTTTCATCTGCCATTTAGTTACTTCCAAAAAATCTGCCTTTGAAAAATAAAGCAAAGGTGGAAGACACTTAATGTACAATATCTACATATAGAACTTTTTTTTTTCTTAATTTGGGGGAAAAAAAAAGCTCCATTCAGAAGGATTATGAAGCCCTCAGGCAAGCTGCTGCTGAGGGTAGCCCGGGGACAACAACAGCATCACACGTTTGTTAGAAGAGAGCTGAAGGAGCAGGCCCCAAGCGTAAGGTCATTCCAGTTTGATGAGTAAC
The DNA here is from genome assembly GCA_013400335.1 of Eurystomus gularis. Lineage (NCBI taxonomy): Eukaryota > Metazoa > Chordata > Aves > Coraciiformes > Coraciidae > Eurystomus > Eurystomus gularis. The sequence continues at coordinate 173,639 of VZZY01007883.1, forward strand.
AGAAGGCAGGAGATACTGGAAGTAGCTGTTTCTTATAGGAAACCTTCATCTCACGCACAAGAGTTTAATCTTCAGCATACTTCTACAGACAATCTCTAGCCAAGAAGATTAACAAACAATAGAAGAGAACCTGCAAGCCCTGATAATTCTGCACTCTGAGTCCTGAGGAGCTGGCTACAAAGAGATGCAGCTCACTGATGCTCATTTTGTTAGCCCTTAGAATTAAGCATACTTTAAAAAAAAGAGTATAGAAGCTCCAAAGCTGAACCACTATTAACAAAAAGGGCCAAGCCAAATAACTTGACATTAATCTTGAAAACAGTAAAATTAAACAAAACTCAAAAAAGATTCTATTAGTAACAAACAGAAGGGTGAGCAGATCAAGAAATAAGCTGAGCCTAAACATGTCGGAAACTTCAAACTGTGTGTAGTCACACAGGCAATTATGGATAATCAAATTAGATCACATCTACAACACACTCTAGAAAAGTTGACTCCAAAAAACCCCACCTAAGAACCCCCACTGGCAAGCAGAGCAATAGGTATTACCCACACAGTTCATGTTGTCCTCGGTTGAGCAAAAAATTCATTATACCTCTACATATAGCACTGATGAAACCAATCAACGACCACAGCTTCAGTCAAACAAAAACATCCAGAAAAATTGATGAGCATAGGAAAACACATATTGCTGGAGAGCACTTTGGTTCTTGCAGCACCACTTGCTGCAAAGGTAATGGTTAGAATCAAACATAAGAAAAAAGAAATCAAAACAGGGGCCAAGTAAAAACAGTTACAATAACTAACTATTAGAACAAGTTCACAAGAGAAAATCTGATTAATCCAAAGGTGGATTAATCCCTCAATTATTATTTAAGCTAAATACTTTTCCAGATGAGACATTACCAAGTCATTCTCTCAGCTCACTGATAAGAGCTAAAAGTGAGTAAAACATAAAATACAGGATGTTGTGTGACAGCCCATCTGCTTTATAGTAAACCAGAATTTTTACGTGATACTAATCAAATTAAGTTGGTGGGAGTTTGGTAATCCAAAACAAAATACCCACCTCCAATCAAAATTTAAGGATCTTAAAAGCTAAAAATGGATACGGAAGAATGCATAGAAGCAATATGATGACAGGGAGCTCAACCAGCTTTTCATATAAGAAAAAACAAACAAACCAGCCAGAGATAAGAGAGGGGGCCAGAAACCGATGTCTGACTGTAATGCATAATAAAAGCATAACACATGATTATTGCTAATTAAAATATCTCAAAACAGAAAAAAACCCTCTGACCTTCTTGGTAAAAGTTTTAATTTAATATTTTAATTTAAAAAGTAAAGCCACAGTATCAGTTTTATCAAGAGTTTGTTAGTCATTGTCCTAAAATAAAGCAAAGAAAAAGTTCAAAATGCATTGCATAAAAAAAACCTAAGCCTTCTCTACCCCAGCCTCTGTGACCTTAAAGCATTTCACAGCAGGAGACAGTCGGTCCTTAGTAGGACTCATGCACTACCCAGGTGTAGAATGTTCAGCTTCTACGAAAAAAATACTTTAAGCCTACTCCAACAGGAAAGATATTTTTTCCTCAATTATTATTTTTAATCACGTAAAGATAACTTTGTGTTGCTGTAAATTAAGGTACCTTATTTTGGGAGAAAAAGTAGTAGAGGTGGATAGCTTTTTACTACAGTAAAAGTAAAACTAAAGTCCAACCAAAAAATGTGCAACACCACCTGTAATAATGAGACACTTTATAACTTGAATAACAGCTTCTCACTCATTTAACTTAAGCAACAGGAGAAATTTGATCTAAGGAACAATGTCAAGTAGATATCCAATGAAAGAATTAGAGAGCAAGCTTGTAGCATTTATGCTATAACATTCACCAATTAAATTTATTTTATTACTGACAGGTAAGCTCACATCCTTCTACAATAGTAAATAGACGATAGGAAGCTCCCACACAGAACTACAAAGTATTTAAGCGCTATTTGTACAGAATCACAGTGAAGATGAGCATCTCTCCCCATACACAAGAGAAATAGAAGCAAATTTTCCTACCCAGTCTGTCACAAACAAGAGAAAAAAAAAAGAGCAGACAGTATTGTGAATTGCATTCAAGACGTCACCTAGTATTTTACTAGAAGTTTGGGAAACTTCAGCAAAGACTGCCACAACATCCTTTCATAGGCTTTTATGCAGCTTAGTGCTGCTACTGAATTTGTATAGCTCCTGGGGGCATGCAGTACCATCAGCTTTCTGAAAACACACAGCCTATTTTTAAACACACAGCAAAGTCAACAAGGACAACTACAACCCTAATTTTTTAATGTTTTCAGCAGAGTATACCTGAAGTCAGACCCCAAAAGCAAGAATAACATCCCTCAGCAAGCACCACAAGTAATTTTCAGTACTTTCTCTTGAAATACCATGATCTATCTCATCAGTAACTTTCTAGACAGATATTTTTCTGAAAAATGACCATCTATCCTCCATGTCACACAACATACTAGCAGAAAAAAATGCACATAAGAGAGCAATTAGTGCTTGCAAACCAGTAAGACAACTAAAAACTATTATCCCATGAAGATTAGTTCTTTCACCTATTACGCCCCAAAAGCGTGAAAATGCATTACGATTATTTGAGGCAATACTCTCCAAACAGTATCAACCATGATAATTAGGTTGGCATCCATATCAGAATGTACTGTGGGAGCAGGTGGCCAAGAGCCTAGCTCCACAGCTTAGCATCCTCCGCCAAAAGACTATGAAACTGCCAATTTAAGAGTTACCTGCTCCTCAACCCTCCTGTTTCCCCCATCTTCCCAATAGCTGGAGAAAAAGCGATACTGTGACTTATGTATTTATCCCGCAAAAATCTTTGTGTCTTTTCATATGCTCAATAAAAGTTATTTTTAAAGAAGGCAAATGTAAGAGGCAGCACTGTGGGCCTGAACAGCTCCTCGTTCTTGTCCTCCAGAAGTGCCTCCCGATGGGAAAACTGGATATCACATGGATGCAACATATTGGTTTGAGAAAGCAAAATGGAATTGGGAATATTTAAACTAATTCCCCTTAGGTCTCTGCCAGCGAACCACAGCGCAAGACTTTAAATGAAGTTTGTTATAAACAGGCATCCACATCAGCTCCCCACAGATGCACCAGAGCTCAGACTTTATCAGGCTTAGCGCTTCAGGCTGCACTTCGGGGAGTCTGCCGCTTTCCCAGTGATGTGTTAGGTGAAAATAAGGTTTTCCTTCTCAAAAGCAGCCTGCGAAAGGCAGATAGCTTTCCTGTATCTCCCGTTCATCACCCACACTGCTGCACTTTCAGACGTGCTTGCCCAGAAAGTTACCCCCGGTCACACCTAAGCAGAGAGCAGGCAGCGCTCCCAGACACGTCCCCAGCAACAGCCGCCTGCCAAGGGCGGCGAGGCCCGCGGGACTGACTCCTCCGGGCGCTGCTGGCTGCCTCCCGACCTGTCAGCAGCTCCAGAGCGGCAGCGGCTCGGCCTCCCCCCGGGACAGGGAAGAAAGATGCCGCCAAAGCGTTTCGGGAGCCCCCCCGGCCCCCGGAGCAGGCCACTCACGGTCTCTGGAGCGGCTCCTCGGGGATGGCGGCCGGGCCCTGCTGCTGCTGGAAGGAGCGCAACGACTCGAAGGCCTTCATCAACTTCTCCATGGTGGCCATGTCCGCTCCGCCCGCGCCGGCGGCACCGACCCGCAACTCCTCCCCGCCCTCTCGCAGGCGCCCGGCGGCGCCCGCCTTCCTCCGCG
>VZZY01007883.1:177770-201394 GCA_013400335.1 Eurystomus gularis
AGGCGGCCGCTCCTCTCGCCGGAGTCGGTGGGAGCCCCGACGGCGCGGCGCTGGCGGCGGGCAGAGAGCGGCGGGGCCCAGAGACAGCCCTCGGTGGGGGAAGCCCCATTTCCACCCTGGGCTCCCTCCCCCGGGAGCGTGACTGCCCCTCCCGTGCCTCCAACGGCCACCTCGGCGGCCCGGTGAGAACCCGAAACCAGGCGGTGGGACCCAGCCCCTCCTGGTAACCCGCGGCCTGTACCTCACGTACCGTCAGAGGTGACCCCTGCACCCCTGTCCAGCAAGCCCACTTCGCACACAGGTGTGGGAAAGGGGCAACACTTGCAGGGCCAGGGCGCTTAAGCCTTGGCAGGTACGCGGCTGCCTTCAGCGATCCGCTCCGATGCTGGACTTGCTTTATCGGAGGATAGCTTTTGCCCTCTAAAAGCACATAAACGTACAGCATACAAGCAAGTACCCAGTATTTAAATTGCTGAGGCCATTCCTAAGCACTTAATTAAAAAATTTAAGAGTGTTATTAACTTTCCAAGTACGGCCGCTGTTTTCCATGTATCTAGATGCATTGAAATCACACATTTTAAATGACAGCTGCTAAGAACTGGCAATTCAACTTGTATCTCAAAGACATGAGATTGGTTCCAGCAATGGAAATGCAGAACAGCTCTTAGAGCTTGTAAGAAAAAAGAAATTCCCAGTAATGACTCAATATGCAGCTGGGATAGTGCTAGCAGGGACGGACAAAAGCGAAGCTTCTGTCTTTGGATATTCAGGCCAACGTAAGTCATGACAGAACCACCTGACTGATCCCCTTCTTGCCAATTATTGAGTAAAACAGTGCGCTGCCAGTTTATTTTATTAGCATGATAACAGAAGATGAAGCATTCTTCTGAAAGCAAACCTATCTCCAGCACTGAATGCAATTCAACTTAGAGCAAAACCCTTATTTCATTACAGACGTGTAACGGAATGTGAGCTTTTAAGGCAAAATGGATCTTTCTCTTGATTATTTTATGGTAAAGCTTGCAGTTTTCTCTGGAACATAGGGACGATCATGAATTTTTTATTTCGTGAATGAGAGATGAAAAAAGCTGACAGCGTAGCTGGAACGCGGCAGACACCGCGCGATAATTGCATGTGCCACTCCACACTTTGAAATACATTTAAGCACATAAAAAAGAGCACAAGCTCTTATCAAAGATCAAACAAGCCACCACCCACATCAGTCTTTGCACGCCTGTTTTGAAGCTTTAGATCACAAGGGGCACCCGTCCCCCAGGGGCTGCTGACTCAGCGGCAGGAACGCCGAGGCAGTGCCTGCCCACAGGCACGCTCCTCTTGGTTCTCCTTGCCCTTCTGAACTGCACGGGCAGTGCGAGCGAGCCCTCTGGCTCCGTAAACATGAGTTGGGGTGACTAGAAGAGGACTCAGGGCCATCAGGTTTTTCTTTGGCGAGTACCTTATCATAGCTCCTCTCAATTCAAATGTACCGAGCCATGGTTTTGCATGCATCATGCCACTGATCCTGTTCAAATAGCAGCCCCACGAAGAGCTGCGCTGGCAAAAAGAAACTGGTGTGAAACTGGCCAAGGACAAGAAAAAGCAGGCAGGGTTAGAGAACCAGCATTTTCATAAAGCCATCATTACCACAAAGAAAGTCATTATCTCAGTGGAGTAACAGTGAATACCTAAAAGGCTGGATGTAATCTAAGGGGTGAGGATTAATTCATTTCAACCTCCAGGAGAAAATAAAAGAAGAAACAGTTTTACTTTGTGTGTAAGACAGACAAGAACGTGACGTGACATGAACGCGAACACAGACTCAACAGGCATAGGCTGCCTCTTGATTTAATGTTTTTAAGAACGGGTTGGACAAGCATATCGAGAATACTTTTCGCCCTGTCCCGACATCCCACTTAGGCCAGCATTTCTACATTTCCATGAACAATTCAGCAGGTAACTGGTATGACTCAATCCAAGAGACTTCATGAGACACCTGGCCCATGCCATTTGACATATGCAGATAATCTGCAATATGCCATAGCGTGGTCATATCATTGCTAAAGTCACTTGATTTGAAGCTGGTTTTGTATATGAGAAGCATTTGATATAAAATCCCACAAATCCAGCTAATATCAAGGTACAAATTCTCTCAGGCAGAGCGAAGTCTGGTTAGTTTCCTTTGGGGAAGGTATAAAACTCAGTATGTGCGATAAGGCTGATGACAAGTAGGGCTACAGCTACTGCTGACCAGTCTTGCCTTCACATTCATAGTGTTGTCACAGTAAACGAGTTAATGAAAAAGAGCCCATCCCGATAATTCCATCTTTTCACACAGCAATTTATGCAGAAATCAAGATTCAGACCATGAGAGAAGGTATCAGTTGAGCAAACAAAACACAGCTAGGGCACTTTTTCCTGGATCTGACAATCTTACATTGGTAAAGAACTTACAGCATGTATTATTATGTACTGGGGGGTTGGACTAGATGATCTTTCAAGGTCCCTTCCAATCTCTGGCATTCTGTGATTATTATACATTTGCTGCTTCAACAAACTGCAATTTTTTTTTTTTTCAAATGCCTTTTACCTATCCTGGCTACCATGACAGACATGGTAAATAAATCACATTAGACAGTAATAAATGTGGTTGAGGTATGTGGCAGTGTTTTTGCTTTTATTTCAGGAATAACAATGGTAGAACATCCAGGAAAACAGCTCAGACAAGAACAGCTCAGTGATTTGGAGATGCAGGAACTAACAAATCACATTTAACAGTCAGCTTCACTACCCTTAGAAAGAATTCTGGCATTTTGGAACATGAGAAAATTTGCCTACATCTCATGTGCAAAACTTAAGTTACACCATAAGAACAATTACAAAATAAAATGAATTGTATATTCAGAAGAGACACCATTATCACCAAAATGACCCAGGCAGGTCATTCAAATCAAAGTAAACATGAATTTAAAGATGCTTTCCATTAGTTTTTAAATTTTAACCACATTTTTTCAGTACTTGTTAAAGAGAAGGGTTTCCTGAAAATTTATACTAAAGTGAAGGTGATAATTCCAGTGTTAAAAATTGGTGTAATGCTAAATAGCCAACCAAAGCAAAATAGCAGTACTTCCGTTGGCTTCTTTTAGTAACTTGTACGCAAGTATTCTCCGTTTGTACAGATGGCAATGAGAAATTTCTTACGTCAGTATTGTTTGAAAAATGACTGAAGTACATTCCAAAAATGAGATTCTAGTTGTTTTTAATGGCTTCTATCATTGATTTCTCAATTTAGACCAATTAAAATTTACCAATTCTATTCTGAGATGGAGATAATTGTCGTAATCAAAACCCTTCAGATCTATTGTTTTAAGAATGATTAAAAAAAAAAGAAAGACATCCATCTTCTATTAAAGGCTAAGATTTGTCAATAGTGCTCTCTTTGTTACAGAAATACCACAGGTTTTATCCAATTTATTATTACGCAGTAATTATTTTTAAGTGCTTATTTTTTCAACTGAGACTGTTCTGTTGTTACGATCCAGAAACACAACACCATCTCTATTAGGAACACTACACCTCTGGAAAAAAAAAAGCTGACCTTTTCTTTATGGAAAGAGAACAACCCTGAGGCATGAAGATTCTATTCTGTTGGCCACAACATTCAAAAGTGTTTAAGGAAATCAGTAAGATAGCAGTACATTGTTTCACACTTTCTGAATTTTGAGCTAAATGTACAGATTCATGAGGTGTGCACAATCAGGCACTAAGACTTACATACGCAAGTGCTTGGAAACACAAGCCACAGAGAAGGTGGGTTGATCTCATGCAGGTAACTCCATGGAATTCCACAGATCTTTCCATATCTTGCACCAGTAGAACAAAGCCATCGGGCTGCCCTTAAAGCCATCTAACGCGTGGTCCTAGAATCTGAATTCATGGAGGTATTATGAAGTCATACTGAATGACAATAATTTATCTTCGCTTTTTTTTTTAAAACATGGAAATATGAGGCCACATAATCAATAAACACGACCTGCTGCCTCCCCCCATCTTTGTCTCAGCTGTGTCCTACAAAAATCAAGAGCAAAGTTCATAGAAAATTCAGCACACTGCTATTTTGCTTTCTGGTGTTCTCCCCTCCCTTTACCCTTTTCCTGCTTTCAGAATGCATCTCCAAGCTACTAACACTCCAGTACAAACATCTAACCAACGGTAGCCACCTTAGATTAAACAGTGTAACATCTTCATCTCCATGTACCACATCAGGAGTTATACTGATCCTTCCAGTTTCTTGTCTAATTCATAAGTGGATTCACATTAGATAATACCTAGTCATTACTGTGTGCTTACATTTCTAGCCAGAAGGGACAGATGTATGGTAGAAAAAAGGCATCTTGAGCCTACTGGGGGAAAAAAGTAAAAACCAAACCAAACCCCCAAAGCAACAGAATTGAGGTCCCAATCCTACAAACGCAGTTACTCGAAAACAATTCAATAGTATTATTCAGAACATGAGGAAAAAACTTGTGAAATCAAACTACATAAAGCTATATAAAACCAAATAAATTCTCTACTTTTTTGCATGGTTGGAGTTCCGCGTCCAAAGAAGAGGAAGTATAAATAACCATTTATTAGGAAGAACTCGCCTTTGCTCTTCACTTACCCTTCTTTTTTCACAGATCCCTGGAGAATAAGTTAAGTCTCAGCACTCCAAAATAGAAGAGTTGGTTTTATTGATTATTTTTTTAGGTTAAGATCCCTCCCCCTCCAATATGGAATGAAAGTTTGAAATACATGAGAAATAGACTTTCAGATTTTTTTTAATTGTTAAAGCAAATTTCTGTATTTTCTTCATAAAAACTACTCAGCTGTTGCCCATGGTGTTCCTGCCCAAATTTCATGTTGCTCTAAGCAGGCACTAAATCCAGATTGTCACCTCATATGCCTAGTGTTAATATAGTCACCTTTGCCTCAGAACAGCAAACATAAGACCTTAAAAAAAATCAGAGAAACATGATGATGTCTCCAGCCAGGCAGGTATCTCTAACACACTTTAGTTACTTTTTTCCATGCCCATCTTTTCAGAGTCCTTCTATTACTGTGGTACATAATAAAGAGGGTCAGGCCAGACTACGCCGGCTCATTGTTTCACACACAATGGTTCCAGCCAACACCTTTACTTAAAGTATTTCTCTTTCTGTCAAGCCTCCCATCCCTTCACTCTTGCATCAGGTTATCTTCCACTAATTCATTCAAACCCTCCCTCAGCACTTTCTGCAGCATTCCTTCTGCTGTCCTCTGTGCTGTTTTAGACATCAGGAAAAATGCACTGAAAACACAGGAACAGAGTTTCATTCCTCATTTCTGTGGCACAGTAGCCAAGAGGAACAATTTCAGATAGACCCCAGCTTAGCTCTGGTGTGATTCTGTAACACACCGGTTTTTCAACTTCTTTCAAATTCTAGCTCATTAAACATCTGTCGCTATAGACAAAATACTGTCAATTAAAACCTAGTGGTAGGTTTAAGAGTTTCTGAGAAGCAGCTAAGTTTTTTCCAGTGGGTCTGCAGGTGACAAGCAGAAACGTATTTGAGGTAGAGGGATATTCAGTTGCTCTGTGTGTATAGTGTGTGGTCTGGTTGGCGCCCTAGAGATGTGAAAGGAAAAGAAAATGCCTGCTCAGTGGAGACAAATCTTCAGAATACAGAACAAAATACTTAACAAAAGTAACGTCTCCAACTCCAAGAGCATTGCATTGTATTTCAAGTCCCTAACTGAAATTTTGAAAACAGAAGAGGCTCTTAATGAAATGTGTTCCCCTAAATTCATTCTCATACACAGATTAATAGATTTATGGGAAACTTTACAAAATAAGAAGCGAGCCTGGCGTACTTTGAGTCCAGAAGAATGGAAGTTTGACAAGGTTTCAAGCAGCTGGAAACAGTTTTACTAAGGAACATCAAGTAATCGTAACAAAAACTTCAATACCAGCTCCACATCTGCGTTCAGCAGTCATTAAAAGCAGGTTTTAATATTTAAGTTATTAAAGGTTATAAGGAAAGATTATTTACATAATTAAATTTGATACTTAATACCACCTAGTCCTTTCCTCAGTGGCAGTGATCACTGTCAACCCTACAACATTGCATGTTACAGCATAACAAGCAGAGAGGAGGTTAGTAAGAAAAAGCCATGCTTTTTTTTTTTAACCCATTATAAAACTGCAACACCCCACATGGAGTTGTAAACAATTTAATTTACAAAAAAAAAAAAAGTTAAAAGGTGTTCCCACAGGTAAAATTAAATCCTTTTAGTAAAGACAATAAAGTATTCAAAATATAGTTATAAAATTTTGGCATAGGTCTACTTGCATGGTCCATGCCAAGAGACTGTATGGAGAGGATGTGTAAGAAGGTTTGAAAGAGAAGAATGGGGTAATACAGTTTGTTACAGGATTAAGCTAAATGTTCAGAAATCTCTATATACAGAAGTACAGAAAGACATTCTACAGAGCCAGACAGTAAAGAGCAATTTGTAATAGCTGGCCACAGTCCACTGAATTCCTTTTTTTCCTTAGCAATTGCTTGAGAGATACATTAGGTAATAGCACTGCCATGCTGCCGGATAATGCCAGAATTATGAAGTTGATAGGTACAGCAATTTTACTATCAAGAAAACTGCTAATACAGATCCTAATAAACAAGAAGAGTTTTACCAGGAGCATACAAAGTCAAATTACGTTGATTCTATAGGTATTATCTCCGTACTTTACAATCCTTTTAGTATTTCTAGATTCATTCCACTGGGGGAGGAGGGGAGAAATAAAAAAATCAAGATAAATCAAAACCATACAGAAACACACTCACTCAAATGGCACTCATTGCTTTTTGTACAATTAAGCTTTAGTGAAAATATACATCTTAAAACAAATGAAGTACAAATGTACAAAAATCCTTGAACTCAGATAAAAAATATATATAATACACTTTGCTACAGAGATATAAAACATTTAAAGTTTGCTCATCCTTTCTGATGAGAGTAAAATGATTTAAAGTCTGGAGGACTCCTGCTCGTCATCACTGCAATCGGATTTAAAGCAGACCTGCAAGAGAAGACAGAGACAATTCAACTGCAGAGCAGACACTACCGTTGTTTGTTCGTTTGTGTGGCACAGAAAGGCTGGGGGGAATAAGGGGCTGGCTCTTTTTCCAGCACATTTTACTCCATACTAACCAAATGCTTTGGGAATATCAAAGGAAACCACAACCCAACCCCAAATCTCAAGTCATTACAGTTTCATTTAACGTTAAGTTCTTTGATGCTTTTAACTTCACAGGACAATTAACTGTAGTTTTATTACTTCAAAACCGACCGAAGGCTCTCAGTCCATATTAACTTTTTTAGGACTCTTTCTCAACACAGAACCCTGTCTTGGGACAGTATGAACTCTGCTACTACTAGACTACAGTAAGACACCAGCTTTAACTTTAGTTACATCAGATTATTAGTACACAACCTTTCCTTATAGTCCATTACTGTAAGTGGGGGAAAAATGAATTTGAAAAGGTGAACTAAAATCAACAGTACTATTATAAATTCCATTAGCATTGCACCATTTTAGAGAGGTGAATTACCACCTGATGACAAAAAATATCATCATGCAATTTTAATACATGGCCCTATTGTGGCTACTTAATGATATGCTCCTAGCAATTTTAAAATCCCATTTCTACTTGAAAGCAGAAGTAATTTCTACAGAAGTGTTCTCTACTGCAATGTACTCATGCTTCTCAAGATAATTGCACTCTAAGTGCAGGCACACTGAGCAAGCAGAATTGTGTACATCTTCAACTGAAAACCTCCGCAACTAGGTTATTTCTCCTGACCTATAAACAAGCACAATAAGCCACATGTCTTTTTGCTGGTAAATACTCAATTTGTATACCTCTAAAGGTTTACTAAAAGGTAGAAGTCAATGTGTGTAAGACAAGGCTGTGTGTTATCAGCTATGTAAACATATATTATCTTGTTGTTTTGGTAAACTACCTAAGATATTTTAACATTTGTTTCATGATACTTCTTCACACTCATTCATTTAGTGGATAGTTTTATTTACTTCCATAACGCACTACAATGATTGTTCTGATGATGAGAAAATGGGAAGCCAACTTTCTAAAGGAGCAAGTCCTAGGAGTTGCACTGCTCCACCACACTCCCTTTTAAGTTATTAGTCAATTTTATTTTAAGTTTTTACAGACAGGGCCTCAATTATCTCCGAAGTCATCTCCCCAGAAGTTTTTACAAAAAACTGGCAAAATACATAAGGAGCAAGACCCAAATCACTATCTTTAGGAAAGAAAGATCGATAGCACAGCTGTTAACAGCACACGCTACCTTTTCCCCAGGTAACAGCTAGTGGATACTAGAGAAAGACAGAAAGCCGAGGGAGGAAAAACTCCTGGAGTAATAGGGGTTGTCACAGTTTCTGAAATGCAGCACAGGAGCAAAGCCATAATAAACCAGATTTCATTAGTTTCAGCATTCAGTGAACAACTTGTTTTCCCTGTTGCGAAATAATACAAGAAACTGAATGGATGTTAAGGTCTTACTGGTGATTTTCTTATGAAAGATGAGAAATACTCTTACCTCTCCACTAAAAAGTCTGTGAAAGAAGCCTCTCTTTGGTTTAGGAGACCTCTCTCTGTCTGGTGACACAGTACCATCAGTTTCATATGCATTGATATCTTCAAAGCATCCAGTTTCAATCATCTTTGAAACATATGAAATATAAATGAATTACCCATAAAAGCCTCTCAAACAAATTCCATGTATAATCTATTTACTCTGGCTGGGTACTCCTAACAAGTTACAAATTCACCAGCCAAACTCGGACGAGTACTCGAGGCACTCAAAGAGCTCCATGAAGGAAGGCACAAAGTCTACATTAACTCTCCTGGTGCGCCCAACAAACTAAAGAACAGCAATGAGAGCACTATCGTGCAAGAAAGTATTCAGATGCTCCCTTGCTCTGGTGAGGCATTTCTTCTGCGCATGATGCAATAAGCAGAAGTTTTTAGAACCAGAAATCAATTTTCCTTTTATCTGTTCTGCTCATTTCAGAGCAGTCTAGCCTAACAAATACAGTATTTCTATACCCTGGACTGAACTTAATTAATGAACACGACACTGGGAAATTATTCTTCTCTGCAGAATACTAGAATGTGCATAGTACTGCAGGGATACTTTCTGCAAAGGTGACAAATTGAACTCTTGGGGAAAAAGCTGCTGATGTCTGGCCACAGTAATTTAAACACCATTCTGGTGTTTTGGGCAAATGTTCATCAAAACACAATTAACATATACCATAATTAGAAATAAAGGCAATGAGAGAAGGTAACACTTCCTGAAAAAAAAAAGAAAGAAAGAAAGAAAAAGATAGTGAAGGCTGGTCTCTGGAGAGAGGCAAGAGTTTTTGGAAAAAAAAAATCTGTGTTTGTATACCCAGAAAACAAAAGAATTGCAAACAATTACTGGGTGCAGAAAGGACAGCAGGAAGAGTAAATGCCAAAACGTAACAAACAGGCATGGTCAGAAGGGGGACCGTGGCTAATGCCCACACGGAGCTGGCATTTATCAGGGAGTGCCACTGAAGCACGTGTCGTAATGGGCAAGCAACCAAAGGAGCCTACCCTGGAGAGAGAGAGAGGGCGGAGAGAGGAGGAAGAAGGAACGTGATCTGCTGTTGTTGTGAACCACAACATTAGGTAAATTACGGGAGGGCAGGAGGAATTCTTAAGAGACTGAGGACAAAGATTTGAAAGAAAGCTCAGTAACATTAATTAAAAGAAAAAACAAGCACAAATGTAAAATAAAGTCTGTACAACTATTCCTTGAAGAGAAGGAATTACCATCACCAGAATTCCACAACTACTTCCAACTTTCTCCCTCTATGTGGGATTGGAGTTACTAAACTGCAGTGCATTTAACGACTGGATCATATTCTGCAGTTCAGAATTATGACAGAGCATACAAAATATTTATTGCTCCAACAGCCTAGAGGTCATGCTTCTTAGTGAAGACTTCTTATGTGAAATTACACCTTTCAAATCTCCTTATTTATGTAATGCAAAAAAAAAAAAGCAAAAGGGAAAGTACTTTTTTTTCCTCTGAGTTGTTCATTAATTGCTCATTTTTGTGTTCAAGCTTCGAAAAAAAATCATACTAGGAAAGAAACTACACTAGAAGTATTCAAGACAATACTTATTTAATAAAGTTATGAACATCTTGTAACAGGGGAAGGCATTTATAACAGAAACTACAATTTTAAATAATTGTTACTGAGTGCGCTTCCTGAAATAACAAAGATCTGAATTCCATAAAAACAAACTGAACCGCACGTAGAGGCAGCAAAATTCCAGTACTCTATGGAGAATACTAGAATACTCAATTCACTAGGCAGATGAAAACAGCTTTAAGAGAAAGTCTGACTCAACCAATATTGAACCATTTGTTTTGAAACCTTAGAAAAGGTGAATCTGCAGTTCTGTATTACTACGTCACTTGGATACTCTATTGAGACACAGGCATGATACACAAAGAGCTTGCGCTGCACCTATTTGCTTTTGTATACTTTGCACAGCATTCTATCCCTCTGCTAGGAACAGCAATATTGAATAACATGACAGAAGAACAAGGAAAACGTGGCCCTGCTGATGCTAAATACTGTCCTGTATGCTCTATCTATGATGACAAGATGCCAGGTTCTATTTATGCAAATTTACCATAGATCTCAATTTTTAGCAAGTTGTTTCTGTTTTGGGGAAAAACTTTTTTCTGAAGCCTCTCAGCAAAGTAGTCTAAACCAGAAATCTCTTTACATCTCATGGAGAAAGTTAATCCTATAATTATAGCCCTTATTAAATCTTCTATATTACTATGCTAAAGAAAATAGTCTTTTATGGAATACACAATACCTCATTTTGCCAAGGGATTGAGACACAACCCGTAACAAATTTGGAATAGAAGTCATCATCCGTAGTATCCAGGTTCACTCCTTTTACTGTTGAGAACTGCTCTATGTCCAGGACATCTTTACAATAGACGGCACGTGGCTGCAGTATAATACAAGATTGCTTCATTAAGGTTTCGAGTTTTGGTTTTGGGGGGGGAGTTTGTGTTTGTTTCTTTTTTTTCTTTTCTACATGAGCAGAGTGGGAGCAAAATGTCTGCAATGCCATATTTCACATTGCTGATCAACAAATTACACTATATTACAAACCAGAAATTAAAAAAACTTAAAAGACTCTCTTCATAAGGCACCATCCATTCTGCAGGTAACAGAAAAGAAATATCAAAACCAGAAACAGCCTGCAACTTCTCTGGATTTCTTCATGGTTGTCATAATTCACTGATCTTCTGTCACCCTCTTTTCAACTCCAGAATAATTTCTTCAAAGCTAATCTTCATTTATTCAGCATCTGAGCTATGGGAATAGAATTTTAAGGGCTAAGAAATCAGCTACAAAGCTCCGCAGAGCAATATCACTATTGAAAATTGTTTGGTGATCTCAGATGAAATGTGACAAAACAACTATCTGTCGGTAGCTACAATGGCATTCTCCTGCCCATTTAACCAACTTTGAAGGCTTCTCTGGAGTTCACAAGATTGCCAACACAGAATTATGACCGTTCCTCCCTTTTTAGATACTAATCAAATCTGTCTCACCTACTTACATCTGGCAAGAACGGAGGTTCTAACATGTTAGCTTCCAGCCTCTTGAAGTTAATGTTCTTGAAAATAGGATGTTGCTTTACAATAGCAGCTCCACCTTCAGTGCAACCCAGTCGTTCCCCTGGATTTTTAGCAAGTAACTGCAAAGATATTGAAAACAGGCTGAGTCAGTGATACAATCCCAGAGTTTAAATACATAAATGAATTCTACAAACAATGCCTTTCAGTAAGTTTATTTTGTTACTTAGCCTTTTATTAGATGAAATTTATCATGGTATCAAAATGAACTGGAAATCCAAACTATGACATTCTGAGAGCAAAAAGATTTTCAGTAGACAAAAGAATGCCTGAAAGCAGACCATTTGAAGATTATATCCAAAGTTCTGGGAAAATATTTTAATTGACACTGTGCTGAATAGATTTTTCAGTACAGACTTTACAGTAGACTTTACTTTCAGGAAATACATGCATACTTGTTTTCCAATGGGCTTAATTAATGCACGTATTTTGCGTAAATTAATAAAGAAAACTTTTGAAGCTTTCTGTATAGACATGCCTCTTATTAAATTTCAGAGCACACAAGATAAAAAGCTGTTGTCTCGTACAGACTATTTAGGAAAGGAAATTATTGTACTACTTGGCCATTTCACCCCATGCAGTATCAGAGTTGAGCATCCTATTGTATTCTATCTGTAACTGCATGTGGTCCAGGGAGTACTGGACCTTCTCATTCACATGATGAAAAAGAAAAAAAATCAATTTATGCAGCCTTCCTTCACCTTGAAAAAAGCTCTGAATTCTCAAAGTATGATAATTAAACAATCCATGGACAATCACAAACTTCCATCCAAACCAAAGAAAGACTTAAGAACTCCAGCTTTGATAAGTTCTCAATAGAAGATGTTAAAATACAGAGGTTCATCTCTTACAAACTACTAGAAATTTAATTTTCAAACCTCTACATCTCTTCACCCACCATCCTGCAGATGGATTTTGCCTCCTCTGAGAACTTGTCTGAATATGTTTCCTGGTCTTCCTTTACTCTCCGGTCAATCTCATCCCGTTTGACCCTTTCCTTATGCTTCCTGAATGGAGACTGTCCTTCAATCATTTCATAGATCAAGCACCCGAGCCCCCACCAATCCGGGCTGAATGTGTACTTTTCATTTTTGAGGACTTCTGGAGCTACAAAACAAAACCAAAGAAAATCCATGACAATTCATTTTAAATTGACTAATTAAATATTGGGAAAACTCAGGTACTCTTCTGGCCCTCTGCAGAGATCTTTACGTAACTCCTCTGTACTTTGAAGAAGTGTTCATTTCTACAACGAGGACTCTGGTTATATCCAAGAGAAGCACTTCTGGTTTTTAATGCTTAAGAACAGTATTGTTTACAAACTGAGAATGAAGTTTTTTCCAAAGCATGGAAAGTAATGTGTTGCCATAGTTATTCATCTGCAGACCTGTGACTCTTTGAATGTCAGAAAAAAAATCAATGCTTTCTTAAAAGTTCTACCCTTAAGCTAGAATTTTCAGAGTTAAGCTTTCAAGTTTATCAGTAGGCTTATAATTGACTACTAACCTCTATCACTGCATACTGTAACATTTCTTCCCATAAAACCCCTAGTAACTAATCCAGGCCCAATGTTGTTTTTTGTACAAGTCATTCATACGTTCACAGAAGCAAACTCTCTGGTAAAAGGTACCTAGTGAAGGATACTTTACATACCCATGTAACCAACAGTTCCAACCCGTCCTCGGACAGTTTCTCCTTCTGGAATCTGAACAGCTAATCCAAGATCCGAAATTCTGATATGTCCTATTCATGTTAAAATAAATTATACATAGTCAGCAAATTATAAAGTAACATCACTTTAAAAAAAAAATAAATTCTGTAGCATACCTCACCAAAAAAACCACCCCAAAACATTCATATACTCATAGCACTAAGTTTATTTAACTTAACTAGAAAGGACTGATTTCTCATTATTCAACTCTTCCTTAAATACAGAAAGGAAGAAAGGCACAGATCAAACTGATT
Source organism: Eurystomus gularis (assembly GCA_013400335.1). Taxonomy (NCBI): domain Eukaryota; kingdom Metazoa; phylum Chordata; class Aves; order Coraciiformes; family Coraciidae; genus Eurystomus; species Eurystomus gularis. Next base: position 191,541 of record VZZY01007883.1, read on the forward strand.
TCCTGAAATTCATACAAAAACATTTGCTGATAAGTACTCTAACTGCTAGCTTTGGCATGGGCTGCTACTCTAGGTCAAATAGAAATGATGACTTCTCATTTCAAATGCTCTATCTATGCATTAGACACTTTAAAAATACATATGGTAGTTTGTTGTTAAAAATATAAAAGGCTAGACAAAAGAAAGGAAAACTACACTTTCAACTCAATTTTAAAACAGAAAATCGCCAATCATCTGAAATATGAAAATTCAGGGGAAAAAAACCCAAACCAAAACCTACACTTATTTCTAACACTGAATATAAGGACAGGGACCCTGTCATTTACAGAAACATCACAGATTCACAGAATAATTCAGGCTGGAAGGGACTTCAGAAGGTCTCTAGTACAACCTTCTGAGGAAGCAGTCAGACCAAAGTGTTCAGGGTTTTTAAAATTCTTGTCTAGAAACCCTCTAAGAGTGGACACTGAATCACCACTGTGTAGCCCAGTCTAATGTCTGAGTGTCCTTTGTGCATATATTCTCTGTCATTCAAAAAGCTCCACAGTATCAATGTTAGTTAATAGCATATTAATTTCTTATTTACATGTGATAGATAATCAAGGGGTGGGAGAGAGTGGAGAAAGTCAAGAGCCACTCTATATACTGGTTGGAAAGAACTAAATGCTCTTGAGCAGCAAATGCTCTTTTAAATACATTCAGATGCTCTTCTGTTCCCTGACATCTGATGAACCCCTTTTGAAGTGCAGGATCTGAGCTCCTGAAGCGATTTTCTAATTAGTCCCCTCTGCTCTCTGGAACAAGATCAGAATATCCCTGGCAGAGAGAAAGCATTCCAGTGCAGTCCTGCAAGGCTGCATTTTTCCTCAAAGAAGCCTTCAGCTTTTGCAAGACATTGCTGGAGAGAAAACTTAAGGAATGCATTTGATGTCTAGCAAAGCTTTAGCTCTTGAAAATTGACTTCTCCCAAGCATCACCTTTTTAGAAGTTTATCAGTCAGAACATGCCAACTTAAAAAAAAACAAAACCAAAACACCATATTGTGCTAGTGACTTCAAAAACGGTTTTTCCTGAACTAAAATACAGAGCAATTACAAGAACAAACTGCTAATATTCATCCACACCTTAGAAGCAAGTGATTGCTGCACATGTTCTACAGTGAATTCAAAAGATTCTGATAAATTTCATACAAAATCATTAAAGAATATCAATTTGGCTTTTGAAAAACAAAATACTACAAACATTTCTTCATATTGTTTGTACTTCCTTGATTCCTTCCAGCCACACATGCATCAGTGACCATCAGACCTGTTTCAGTTGAAATGTTAAAACAGAGATGCTTCAGATTTCTTTTCTTCCTTATTTCTTAAACAGTTCACTGAGTAAAATTCCGGCCCTACATCTAACAAATCATGTTTCCATAGTTGAAGAAAAGACAGAGGACAAATCCATATAAAAAGTTTTAGCCATTTTAAATCAAAGGGAGAGGGGAGGAGGAGGAGCAAAAAGGGAAAAGCAGTCATTTTATGATGGGAAGCTGACCACTCAAAAATCATCATCATCCCCCAAAGAACCGGCATTTTCCCCTACTTTCAAAAAAACAAGGACAGGTTTTTCTTTACCAGTTAAAGTTAACATTTTTCAGTTATTTGTCAAACACCCTTGATTTCTGGCACAGTATTAATTACATCTGTACTTCTCAATTTCAAAATTAATTTTAATTTTTACTTACCACAGTCATCAAGGAGTATATTTTCAGGCTTCAAGTCTCTACAAATTAAGCAGAACAGAAATGTGAATTGTATAAAGGCAAAATTATTAGCCATCATCAAGTGCAACTGAGGCAACATAAGACTTCTTTGGTCTGATTAAAGCAATTTTTCTAGTTTCCACCTATATAAAAAAGAAGTTGTGAAATGGAGGACCTAAAGCACAAACAGTTTAACCACAGAACTCAAGATTAAATCGGCTCTCTAATCCATTTATATTAACAACAGCAATTAATATTTCACAGATGAGAAACTTTCTCTATACAGCCCTAAAATCCCAATATGAAAAACCACCAATTTACACACAAATTTGTGCTCATAAGTGAAAGGTATTTCTTTTGAGAGTATCAGCCACGCAACCCCACAATGGTAAAGCGTATCAGTCCTTGCTGCAGTATGATGCTGACCCCTTCCTATATTCCACCCCAGGGTATCAGTATATCAATAAAGAGTAATATTCCCCAAACCAAGTATAGGCTTAATATCATCCATTCAAACTCCACTCCTTTAATTTGGACATGCAGCTTCGACAGCTTACGACATTTCATCTAGTTAGCATTCTTTTCAATCCATGTTCTAAGAGTCTACTACTTTTCTGTAAACATTGAAGTTTCACATGGAACAGTTTTTAGCTATGAAATGCCAGCAAGGTTCAGGGAGGAGCAAAAAGGCAGTTCAGTGTTGCAATACTGCATTTTATAGGCATCTTCTTGTACATTTTTACTTTAAGGACTAAAGAAGAAATTCAAGGGGTTATTGGGATTTCCCCCTCCCAAGGAAAATTTGGGGAGTCACTGAAGCTGAATCAGAAGCTGTTCAGCAGTTACTTCCAGGATTTATCCTCTAGTAGATAGTACTGAGAACATACGTATTTATATATATGGAAATGCATGGAATATATGTATAAAGACATAATGTATATTACACATATAAATGCGATATGCATCAGAAAGTATGTGGACTGTAGTACAGTCTCTTAGATTTATTCCACCATAGATATCATAAGGTCAACAATGCACAAGCAAAAAATCAGTACTCAGCTAAAGATTCGGTTATTACTGGAATAGATTATTAAAAACAGTATGTACAGTATGTATATATACGTACAGATGTGGCAAGAACAGTTTTCATATACAAGCAGAAAAGACTGAATAATGTAAAAGAAGCCATTTTAGGAAGAATAACTCTAGAATTTACATTCAAAAGGAGAGAGAAATATATACACACACACACTTGCTCACCAAGAAATCTGCACGCTTTTTTCCAAAATTGATAAATTGATGCTCTGAATTGTGTGTGTTCATTTTAGAGTTTCATTATTTCATGAGATCAACTGTATAAAAGAAGTCAGCATGAAACTTCGCTTCTAATAGTTTTCAGTCCAGACAGTCCCCATAATGTTAATCATCTGAGGTTAGGTGTGGGATTACAATACCAGAGAAATCAGGAGAGATCAGAGTAAATAAATGAAAACAAAAAATTCCACACCAGTATCAAAAAAGAAAAAGAAAATTCAGCTCAAACTTCAGGTAGAAACACATCTACTTTAAAGCACATAATAAATGCTCAGGTTAAGTCAAGTAAATGAGTTCAAAGATTTCCATCTCTAAGAAGGCTGATTAAAGCCTAAGCTAAAACCTAATACATATAACCAACATCTGCTGCTTAATAGAAGCTAATTCTGTTCTGACACGATTTTGGTCGGTCAACAGTCAACACTAAAACTTGTTTCTAGCCAAAGTTCTCTCTCTTTAATGCTACTAGTTTCTAGGCCTAGCAGTTCACAAAGAAGTCAGCTTTTGGAAGCATTCAGCTATAAATTCTAGCTCTGCATTAGTCTATTTTTTACACCAGCCTTCTTGCAGATAAAATTTCTGGATAAAAATCATTCAGGGGACTTCACTGTAAAGATGTCCACTCTGAGCATAGGCATGAAGAAGACAAGGAGCTACCTGGGTTTTTCCACTACAGCTTCAACAGGTCACAGTGGAGTCTGATCTTTGCCCTTCCAGGCACTATGGGCACCTACATGAGTTTGTGAGGAAAATCGAGGTATTCAAGCAGCTTATGTGATAAAAATCACTACCATCCTTGAGGAGTGGGGTAACTGCTGCAGGAAAACTCCAGCAGTGGAGTTACTTTTGGAAAGCAGGCACTTGTTCCCCACGCTGTCTTATGCAAATCTTGACTTTGCTCTAAGTATTATCAGACTTTTTATGCAGCAGATGGATGAATAGCTCCGCTACTGCCTGTTCCTGTCTGTTTGCTTATTTTTCTAAAGTCAGGAACATATGGCAAGTTACAGATAGTTTCACAAGTTCCTCGTGAACAAGCAAACTGGCTCAGTCGCTCTCACAGGGCAGCGCGGGGCCCTCCTTCCAGCTCTGCACCTGTTCTTTTAACCCACTGGGAACCCCACTAACAAAACGGCGCAACCAGCTCCAGGGTCAGTTGTAACATTATGTTACAGAATTAAAACCCGCTTTAACAATTTAAGCTATTTGTCTTAAAAGAGAGTCTAAAAGTCCTCCTTTAAAGCTGGAAAACAAATGTAGTAATAGATGTTGAGATATGGCAAGAAGAACTAGCTCCCATTTCAGACTGAGTGGTCCTACCAGCATTAAATGCTTTCAAAATGACAGTAAAGTAAGAAGAACTTTCCTTCTGTATTTTCTTGCTCTGTAGAATAAAAAACACTAATTACCATAATTTCGAAAAATAGATCATTGAATCAATGAAAATGTGCTTCATTATGTTCTGCCCCCCACAACAACATTAAGACTGGACGTTGCCAGCATAACTTCTTTGGTGAGAGTAAAATAATTATGGCAATTTTCCCCAAGCTTTCTGTTTCACTAATCACATATAATTACTGCATTGCTGTTTATACACATTTCCATTAAGATGCCTGATAGAGAATATTTATTGTGTAACATATCACTGCAAGTGGTGACATTCTGAAGACTTCCATGACCACCTGTTTTGGCTTCTTCACTTTAAAACTGTAAAATTTACAACTACACTCCTAAATGCAGGATACAAAAAGAAATACATGTGAAAAAAACCAAAACCCCAAACAAATCAAGACTATCAGGAACAAGACAACCATTAGCAAAAGAGAAGAAACAAGACATGCTTTTACAAAAATTTGGTAATTCTCTATTAAAAAGCACAGGGCTGAAAGTGATTCTACATGGAGCGTAAAATTATCCAAATATTTTCCAGTTTTAGTACTCAAGCATAGTTGAGCCGACATGGTATAATTACTCTCTTTTCATCTGTTTACATACTGGGCAGGAACTACCTTAGTATGTCCTATACTTTATTGTTTAAATACACCTCCCGGTATTATGATTAAATTAAGCACTTTTTTCCTCCCAGCATACAAATTATTCAGTTACTAACACAGATACAGGTAGCTATGCCTTGGTCCTTCCCTTTGTTATGAACAGAGGACTAAAACTCATTCCCATGCTTTTCATTAAGAGGCAATTTTACTCAGAGTTGGTTGTAAAACTACTTTTTTCCTTGCTCATAAATTTAAGGACATGCAAATTCTTAATAACTGGAAACTGATTATGTAATAACACAAAACAGGGCAGAGATCTAGACACTGAGAAGAAACCCCGACCACTCCAAGATCAGCAATTACAGAGAACACTAGGATTTGACAAGTGTGTTTGATGGTCTTCTTGTAGGCAAACAGCTAACAAACTGAGATAAACACAACCGCTGCGGGGTTGCTTTCTGTGGGTTTTCTTTTGTTTGGTTGGTTTGGGTTTTTATGTTGTTTTGTATTTTAAACAATCAGTTTTGTTTTCACTTGGGCAATGTGAAATGACCTACTTGTAGCTGATCAAACCATTCATCCTTGCTTCCCTCCTACATTCATGCCAAAACACACTGTGTAACATTGCAAGATTGGCCAAATTCTTTGAGGAGCCACATCCAACAACCAGTGTAAGTCTGATTTACTCTGTGGTTCTGCCACCTTTTGCTGTGTGTATGTTAGTCTTCTATATGGGGGAGGGAAAAGATGAAGGCTCATCATATTGAAGTGATGCAGGATTATTCTTTTAAAACTTCTTTGAAAACAAGTGGTACTTGGTGTTACACACCAGAAATACTAAGAAAGCATTCCTGGCCACCACTAAGTTTGTTTAGCTTGTTCTGTAATATTAATGCATGCCATGGGCTAAATGATGTGTGTACAGAGACAGAAATGCAGAGTAAGACCGCACAATCTCAAGTACAATGTGTGAGGCTTCTGATAGCTTCATTAATTCAAAAGTAATAAAGTGTTTATAAAGTGAAATAAAAACAGAACAAAGAGAGCAATGGATTATAAACTATTTTTTACCCTCTTGGGTGTAACAAGCAATACAGCAAGGGATTTCTGTAGCCTTCTGTGAACTTCTACTTTAGAGTGGGTGGAAATACAATCTCATGTTCCTAAAACATGTTTGTATTACTAATGAATTTGCTTTGTAAGTAATAATTTACTTTCATTTTACAAACCAACCTTGAATCAACTGTATCATGGTTTAGAATACAGCAAGTATCTGTACTTAAACTAAACTAAGACGACAAGATAAGTAATTCTGAAGGACATGCTGTGAAAAGGACAACTGAACAATTTTTTTGCTTCTTTTACTATGAAGTAGAAGTATAAACTTGGTTTAGAAGAAAACAGTTAATACATTCAATGCTGAATGGACATGGAAAATTCAAGGTACAAGAGATTGTACATGACACTCACCTGTAAACGATCCTCTCCTTCTGCAAATCCTCTAGACCACAGCATAGTTCTGCAGCGTAGAAAATAGCCCTTTCTTCATCAAAGCCAGGATTTCCCATGTTATATATGTGAAACTTCAAATCCCCTCCATTCATTATGGTTAATACTAAACACAGGGCATCTTTCGTCTCATATGTATAGGATAAACTAACCTAAAAATGGGGCAGGGGGAGAAAACGACCATTATTCATTCATATACCCCAATACAAGTCACAGCTCTTTTTTCCAATACAAGCCACATATGAATCCTTCTTTAAAGCAAAAACAAAACACCACAACAAATTGGCCAAGTAGAGAATTGCTCCTGTCGAGTATTTGGATGACAAGTTATCTGCCCACTTCCAACCCAGTATTACTGCAGATCCTAGACCTAGACCTTCTCTGTTGCATCAAAAACACACTGGATAGCAAGAGGAAGATAACTTATGCTCAATCCTATAAAATTATTTCAAATTCAACTTTGATCAATTCTTGAGTTACGGTATTTACACGTGTTGAAAAATTACTACTCAAAAATAGAAGTTTCACTCATTTATCTCTACATATCGTAATTTCTGGATCAATTCAGGTAATTTCTGGATTCAATTTCAATCAGTGCAAGCCCATGAGCCTTTAGAGAAAAAACATTTATACAAAAACATATAATAGTTTAAAATACATTAATGTACCTGGCCCATTGGTTCTTAATTTTTCTTTTAGTTGCAGGATCCTACAGGTTTGATTTTTTTTACATACATAAAGCTTATCAGAAAATACATACATAAATATTTTATACATACAGATATATATTTAGAAATAACTTCCACTATCCTCTAACACAAGTACTTTAAAACCCTCTCTGAACAGCAATAAAAAATTTATCAGTACATGGATTTAAGACCAAAACAAAATGCATTTAAAATGAACATTTAAATAACAATTCAGTGAAGAAATAAACATTACCTAGGGGAAATTTTGCTAGATGTTCCTTTGATCATTCTAAGTTATTTCATTGCTTAGTAATTAGAGCTACTAACAGGCCACAATCTACATGACAGCATCAGGCTAAAGTAGTAAGACTAAGATTTTAATTCCGTGGAATTTCTACTAAAAAATTGTTTCACATCCAAGATACCTCCTTAAGCCGTAGTACACAGCAAAGCAATATAACTAATATGAATCAATACACTAGTCAAATTTCATTTTCATCTTGAAGTGTATAAGCAATAGAGTAACAAATGCTATCAAAACACATAAGGATATAAAAACTCTACTATTAAAAGTCAAAGATATGCAGGATATGCAACTTCTAATGGCAATTAAAAGGCAGACTCTCATGAAGCCCCCCCTTTTTAACTGCATTTACAAATGACCTGAAAAAATGAAATTAGAAATTAGCATTAATTATAAGAAAATAGTTATATGGGAAGGAAGAAGGGGGTAAGAGAAGAAAACAGAGCAATACATTGGTAAAAGAGTCAGAGAAGAGAAACAGAGAAGGAAAAGTATATGGTATATCCTCTTTACGAAACGTAGGCAAATCCTTAGTAACAGGCTGAAGCAGAATTTAAATGAATATTCAAGTCTGAATACCACAGAACAATCTGTTCACCTGAAAAAAAGGGGGCAAAGATTCAGCAGCATCAGCATGTCGAAACACAACCAAATGTTCTGGTTCTAAGTGGCAAATAGGGCAGGGAGACTAAAACCAATTCAATATTGAATAAAAAAAGTCCTCTGCACAGAACTACTCACAAGCACACATAAAATGTGATACAGCATCAATCATTTCTCTCAGCAGTCAAGCATTCTCTAAATTGATTTTAAAATGTCTTGTGCCCACAAGCTCCTGAAGAGACTGAAATGAAGCAAAGAAAGCAAGACAGACTTCTGAGAATAAGATCAGAAGTAGATACTTACTACAAACCTACTATTCACTTTTTCTAGAATTCTTTTTTCATTTAGAGCCATTGATTCTCCTTTCCTCTTCTTTATCCTCTTTTTTTCTAGCTTTTTACAAGCATACATTTTTCCTGTTGCCCGCACTTGGCAGGCACACACCTAAAAAAGAAGGCAGGTACGTCAGAGATGCTAGGGGTTTTTTAGAGGTGTGGTTTTTTTGTTTTTGTTTTTTTAAAGAAGATAAAATTTTATTGTCTTTTTTCAAACACTTGAATGCTCTCAGAAAATGAAGGCCTGGAAGCACTAATACAAGAGCTTTTACCCATGAAACAACTTTGAAGGGTCACAAAAGCTGCAACAAGTAGAAAAAGTGACTATGCAGGAGCAAACCCATTTTTGTTGGGGTTGAACTGATCAGTAAAACCATGGATCTTGTGTTGCTGAAATATGTGACTGTGGTGACAGTATATGTCTAGGCAAGCAGGATAGAGGACAAATATCCACACCATAATCAAGTGAGAAAAAGAGAACGATAATTTAGCAACACTCCTTCCCCTTCAATATAGGGCCCCAGTTAAAACGTATGGGGGTGGGGGGGTAAGCCCAATGAACCATAAACAGAAATAATAAAATTTATAGATTTTCCTAATAGGTTCATGAAATTCTACCTAATTATTAAGTAGAAACTACATTCTCATTGCCAAATGAAATTTCTAAACAGTCAGTGGAAGTTTACTCCCAACTATATGCATGACCTACAAAACTGAAACTAATAACAGGAAACAGTTCGGATTGATGAGTTTGCTGGGTGATGTGTCAATTGTAGATTGTTACAGTCACATGTTAAAAAACTGCTTCTGCTCTGCATTAACTTTTTTTCTTAAGGATTGCCCTGCAGAAAAATACTTTTGTACTCACCTCTCCAAATCCACCTTTGCCTAGTACTCGGTAATGCCTAAATGTATGTTTGGTTACCGGTTGCCTGATTAACAAAAAGAAACAATTACAGCAACAGGAACGAACGAGTTATTAATCCCCTCCCTACTCCAAGGTCTGCCTTCATCTTCTCCTTCCTGTTCTATAACATCTTACTGAACAACAGTTGCCTTGACCTCATTAAGATAGTATTATAATGAGCTGAATTTCAAATGAAAGGGGTGTTCTGATGAGAAAACACTGGCTCCCTCCTGTGGTCATCAGACAGCGGGAAGAAAAGCTGATCAAATAGGCCCTGTGCTGTTTACAGTTAAAGCCCTATCTGTTCTTATCAACAGTCTGTCACCTCCAGTTGTCTCTCTTAGTTGCAGTGTGCTGACATGTAGGCTGCGTTTCAGTGAGATCATGCTTACAAGGCAGCATTTAGAAGGTAAACCATTTCTGATGTTGCTTTGTGGTTTGTCAGAAAA
>VZZY01007883.1:201750-220201 GCA_013400335.1 Eurystomus gularis
TTTGAATTTACCATAAAATTAATGCTCAAGCACTTTAATGTTGGAATATGTGATCATGATACCCAGTGGTGCTGAATTAAAATCAGCTGGTACCAATTTCAGCCTTCTGAAAAAGTTTAGATGCTCATTTAGAATTGACTTAAAAGCCCAAACTAGATTCTGATATATACAAACCTTGCTGCCTTGTAATTACTAGATCTGCATGTGAACAACCCTCAAAAATTGATTAGTCACCATATCACCTAGTGGGTTATAAAACTAGATTAATCCGCTTATTAACCACAAATTAGACCAAGTTTTAAACTAAAGGATGATAGCATTCCCACAAAAGATTGGTATCCAGCTCCTATTTGACAACCAAACATATATCCATATGATAATAAATTTGCATTTGCCCAATACAAATTTACGACTTAAGACTATTGGGCAAATACTGCTGTTGGAGCACTGGATCTCTCACTGTCCCATCAACACCATCCTTTACATCTTGTATTTCAGATCATAATTTCTTAGACAGGCAGTGTCATTCATTAGGGCTCTAGAGCATTTCTAGCATAACAAGCAGAACTGGCCACAAAGAAAAGCAAAATAATAATGCAAATAAACTTACTTTTCCAGCCATTTCCACTGTAAAAACCGGGAGAAATACACGCTTTCTTGGTAAGCTTCAAAAGGTCTTCTGCTTAGGTATTCATGGACAATTCTAGCAACAGGAAAATAAAATCACTCTTAGCCTGAAAAAACTGATGAAACAGGAGGTTCTATCAATCTGTTAAAATATACTTAACCATATCAATGAAGCCATAGGCAGGAAAGCATCGGCACTGTGCTCTGCGATGGGGGGGTGTGTGTGTATGTGCAGGAAAACAAGTCATTCAAACTGTATTCAGATATTTATTGGATAAAGGAAAGGGGATGACCTACATGACAGATGCTCCATTCGAGACATGTTTTACTAGGTGTTCTCAGACATCCCTTTCAATCTTAATAGTCTCAGGTTGTTATAAAGTATGCTTAGTTTGTTGCCAGGGAGATGACCCAAGCAGTGGCAAAACGTGTTGTAATCCTTCAGACGTGACCAAGCATGTCTTGAAGAACCAGTAATATTAGAAACAAAGGCTTTACAACGACATGAAACACTGGTAAACATGTACCATTGCTCCCAGAAAAGCCTTCTCTGCTGCTGCTGTGTGAAATATCACTTCACGACTTCAGAACAAAACCAGGTTGTATTTGTGCTAACTATCATGATCCGTCCTCTAATCAGCCATCTTAATGGAATGTAACTGGTGGCCTCAGTTCAGCCCATTGTCAAGAATCATAAATAGTGTAACATTGTTAGAAACCTTTCAAGCTCCGGTTTATAATGGCGTATTTTTCTGAGTACCTTCAATCATGGAAGAGATGTCACTCAAAAGATACAATAAAGAGAGATACCATTGTAACTTACAGAATACTTGGTAGCAGATAATAGTGTGATTTTATGCAAAAACAGCAGTAAAAGAAAAAGCTCTGCAAAAGTCAAACATCTGAAGGAAACCTAGTCCTTTCATAAATCTCTTCATAGTTCTTACCTACACTCATTTCAGACTAAATACTCCTGAGTATAATAACTTCACCTTTCATTTCTCTCAGAAACACACACATTTCTCTTGTGATACTCAAACTTGATACTACACGTTTTTAACTTACCTAGTACAGTCCATAAAAAGATCCTTAGAAGGGTTCTTTTCCAGTTTTGCTTTACATTCATTTACTGTTTCCTGAGGTATTTCTGGCAAGTGTGCTGCAGACTTTACAGAATTAAAAAAAACAAACAGGCAACAATGAAAGCAATTTTGTAAATCAATAGAATGAGGAAAAGTCCCGTATTCAAAGTGAAATGAAATCTTCCAACACAGGAAAAGCAAAGGAATGGTTTGACTAAAGAGAAAACCAAGAAAGTCATAATCAGGAGGATTTGTTATTTGCTCCCTATTACAGAACAATGGATTCAAAGCTACTACATTTATTTACTATTGCAGTATCCCAGGAAACAAACTTGGCAGTAAGTCAAATTACTTTTCCTTTCTCTATGTCCATCACCACAAAAGCAAGTTATCTAGTTGGCTGGGCAGCATGGAAGGAAGGGGAAAGAAATGCACACACAAGTTGGGAAACTTTCAAACCAGCCCAAAGAAATTGGTGTTTTCGCAAATTCTGCATGCGACATCATCGAATCATTAAAAGTTGTAAAAGACCTTTAAGATCACTCAGTCCAACCATAACCCTACTCTACCAAGTCCTTATGGTAGTCCCAAAGAAATTATCAGAAATCTATCTGCTTTATAAGGCACCTTCAAGACCTTCATTTGGAGTAAAGTCTTCTCAAGATGACAAAAGTAAGAGAAGCAGAAGGAGCATCTATTCATAGAAAGCAAATATCTAATTATAGATCCAGAGAGAAGCTTCCACATTATATCAAATAAGATTCTTAAATAAAATCAGTGAGATCTAATATATGCAAAAGATCAGCTATTAATGATCTCCATGCAAAATACTGAGAAACAGGATGCTGTAGAACAAAAAAACAGCACAGAATTTCACTTTGTGAAAACCTGCAGCAATTCTGTAAATTTACAGCAAACCAAGGTCACACAGTAGTCTGAAAGAAGCCTGAGAATTTCAAGAATTCCTCATTCTCCTGTCTTCAGACTACAAAACTCTGAATTAATGTGTTAATAACGTTTTCTTCAGATGCTAAATGAGTTCGTTTAAAAATGTATCTTTACTTGAGACCAGTATTTTAATTAGAAAACATAAGAGAATAAATCGTAATGGTAGTGGTCTTAAAAGCAGAGATCAGTCAAGGTTTCTGCTCAGGTTGATAAGAATTTCACAATTTTAGAAGGCAGTATACCTTTCAGAAAGACAAAAATGGGACTAAAGAAGATTGAAAGTCCATTTACTAAAAACAATGCAGCCACTTAGATCTCTAGTTATCTGATATTTACAAAACACTTGAGACAATATTTTGCAATATAATATATTTACCCCATTAGTGAAGTATGTCTCTAAAACTTTCAGGCCACAGTCTATACGCTTTTCATCTGAAGATACCTCATATTCTGCCTGGGGAATGGAATTGAAAAAGAAATTAAGTTCAGAGCTTTCTGGCACTACAGTCTTTTACATGATGCTAATTTTATCATGAATAACAGAATGCTTCTAGTATAAAAGGAACGGAAGGCTCTCATTGTTTAAAATCTACTTAAAGATTTTTAGGCTACATAGTGAAACATGTTTGAAGAACAGTCTTAAGAAAAAATGCACATGCAGTTTAACATTTGGAAAACATACAAAAACTAACAATTACTCTAAATGCAATTACAGAAGCAGCATCCTAGAGGTTAAATTAGATCAATTACAATAAAATAGTATTTTTATAGTATTGTAGGACAGAATGATCCAGATGGGAAATAACTGAGTACAAAAATGAGCTTTTCTTTGCTGTTCTAATTTTTTTCCTTCGTGTATGTTTCTTTACTACAGTCTTGGGTAAAACCAGGATACAACCACTGCTCTCTACTAGGTCATGTTAACCGTAAATAAGTGAAAACTAAAGCAAACCCCACTTGAGTCTTTGAGAAAATAAAGCAGAAACATTTTGTGAAATTTTTGACTTAGCAATATATAGTACTGTGATGTAGAAAAAGGCCATTGTGCGATATAGTGCATTTTGCGGATAAATAACTGGCAGCTTAATAGAGCTTCAGAGGTAGCTACCAATGGGGAAAATGAAAATGCAAACCTCCAGGCAGAGACTGATGGTATGGAAAAACTCTGTGGACTACTTGCTATTCATAATTTTAAGGAATCATCTAGAAGCAGACATCAGAAGATACAACATTTAAAGATAACACAGAGTCTGAGAAAAGGTTAATTAGAAAACAGCAATCTCGAACAGTGACCTGTATTAGCTTCATAAGCTGGGCCAACTCAATCAAAGCTACTATTGCCTATCTCAGAATGTAAATGCATGCACTGAGGAACAAAGAACATATGACAGACCTCCAGAATGGAGGATTGTACCACACAGAACAATCATTGGGCATCCTGGGACAATAATGATAAGAACCTCATAGGAAGTTCCAAGTGATTGGATCTAATCAGAAGATAAGTTGTGTACCTTTATACAGAAAACCAGAACACTGAAAATCACAGTCCAAGAACCAACCACACATACAATACTTGTAATAACAGATTCCCTGAACTTCAGTTCTGCAATCAATTGCAGCTAACCCACACTGACTCACTACTAAGTCATCAACATCTTTTTCTGCTAAGCCATTATGGTATCAACCACTTCAGCCCAGTACTCAAATCCCTAAACAGTTGCAAGCCGTTGTTTTTGTTACTTTTGCTACTTCCACAACCATCAGCTTAATGGTAAGGAATTCTGCAACTACCATACACCCTGAGCAGGCCAGAAAAGTTCATCAACCACAGCAGAGCATTTACCACCTTTAACATTTTCAATTATGCCCAAGTCATCACTAATTTAATACAAACAGGCATAGATACTGTTTTAAGCAGATATTGTAATTTAAAAGGAAGTTTAAGAGACAGCCTTGTCAACTAATTTCTGTTACTCATGGAGCTTAAGAGGGAAGTTTGAGCTGTCACCCATTCTTTTTCATACTTGAGTAACCTTGTCTGCAGCTAGTGAAATGAGTCACTAGATGACTGGATAACTGTAATTCCTCACTTTAATTTCTGTCACTTTTATTCAATTATTTCACAACTCTTCTTTCTGTAAAGCCAAGGTGACTCTAGACTTTAAGGTCACACTTTCTCAAGAGTTCAAGCTTACGAGTCTTAGTATTCCATGCAGGTAGATGACACAGCATTGTACTACCTTGGTTTTGCCACTTTGGCCTCCTGCAATCATCACATTGCTGAAATCACACTGCTCCACATACAAGACTCAGAAAATTCTTTAATTAAGATGCAAGGCTCTTAAGACTATGGCATTTTATCTCAGAAACTTTATTTTCAGAAAGATTAAGTCTAAAATGTATTGAAAATTTAAAAATTGGCAAAACCCAAGCTAAAAACCCCACAACCTTAGCCTATCCATTCACAGTACTGCCTTACAAACAAAACCAACAAACAATCCCTCAACCCGACCACTCCCCCTAAAAAAACTAGAACAAGCTTGCTGAAGTCCAGTCCAGAAAAGGGAATCAGGCTAACTCAGGAGCCATCTGTAAGAGACAGTATTCTGTCTCACTTCCTTGATCAAGACTGCATGCTAGCTTTCCGATCATGAGTCACCGATTAGAGATTATCTTAGTTCTTAAGAGACTTGTTTCAGTGATTCCCAAACATACTACTTCACTATTTCTCAAATGCAAGTTAACAAATATTTAAAAAATTCTTTAAAAGTCAATTGTGAAATCATCCCTTGCATGAGATTACCTCAACTATGACAGTCTTTGACAATTCACAGAAGGGTTGCAATCCACGTAATATTATAGGTTGTGCATTTCAAAACAATTTAAAATTTTCAGTTGGTGTCAAACAGTTACTTCCTACAGACAATTTCACCTGAAAAATGACATCTGTAGAGCAAAGACATGCCTGCCTTACGGTCATGCCTAAGATTTTTTTTTCCTCTCTTTTGTGCTGCTACTCCTTTTCTAAGCTTTTAAGGATTAAAAATGTATACAGAACTTGTAGCCATTAAGGGTGCATCCATAGCTGTCAGTGGTCTCCCCATTGTGCAATGCTCATCAAAGGCTCTTGTTTACATTCACTTTGGGATATTTAGCTCCACTGTTCTGGATTTCCATTCAATCCATTCTATCTCTCCAACTGCCAAATTGGTCTCTGGAATTTGGTGCTAGAACAGCTCTTAAGAGTGGCAGAAGTATGGTGAAAGATACCTGGGGAGTAAGCCTAATTACACAAAGATTCATTGACAAATAAAAGGCAATTCTACTTAGGTGACACAAAAGTTTCTTTTTTAGCTATCAAGCACTCAGTTTACACTCCTGCAGGGGGAAGGAAGATATGGTGAAGTGGGAGGCACAGCAATAATCCCACGTACTTCCTTACACCCTGCCCCTTTCAGAGCCATCTTGCATTCTGATCGTGTGTTTTGGGACCCATGGAAGCAGCAGACCTACCCTTCTTCTCCTTCTTTGGTTATTTGTTCCCTGAATGTAAGAAAAAAAAACGGGGGGATGAAGAAAACTATTCTTTTGGCAGCAATCTCAGTTTTATCTTACCGTGCTTGGACAAAGAATAAAAAGCTCTGAACTATTATCCTCTCCTCTTAAGGACTGTTGTGTGCCTGCCTACTCTTCTCATTACTTTCCCCCTCCCTATGAGGGTTCTGTCAGAGGATTTTTCACAAAACATGGCTGTGGGCACACTTCCTTCCTCCCCTCATTCTTTAGCGATAGATACTAAGATGCAAATGTATCAAGACAAAACAGCTTCCTTTTCCCCTGGTCTCTAAAATCCGGTTTCTCGCCTTCCATAGATGATGCCCTAAATTTCCATCTCTGTTGGTTTTGGTTGTTTTAATTAGCACATTCCGTCTAGCCTAGGGCTTCCATGCAAGTTGCAACATTTTCAAGTCTACGTTTACAACATTTTCAAGTCTGAGTATCATAAGTAATATTCACTGTACTTATATCCTTTTAGGCTCAAGAAGTCAAGCAGCATGTCTTTTAAAAATCATTTCTCTTGTTCCCATCATGCCCTTTTCTGTAGCTCTGACCATACCAAGATGGCAGAGATTTTAATATTAAACATCTTCCTTAAAGTACCAGAGCCAGAGGCTTTTTATATTCATCAAAAGTTACAGCTTTACAGTTGGCAAAGAGTAAATCACATTATATTTTCATGCATGTAGCATCAGTGAACAGATGCATTTAGAGAAATTTAGTATTTTATCAAATCGTCGTGTGTTAACTCCCTGGTAGGCAGTTAAGCCCCACATGACCACTCAGTAATAATCAGAAGGGTAGAAGTAAGAAAACTTGAGGGTTGAGATAAGGACAGTTTAATAGATAAAGCACAGCTGCATGCACAAGCAAAGCAAAATAAAAAAATAATTTGTTTCTTCCTATTGGCAGGCAGATGTTTAATCATTTCCAGGAAAGTAGATCTCCATCATCATGTGTAATGGCTACTTGGTAAGACAAGCAAGATAACTAATTTCTCACTTTCCTCCCCCTTTTTCCCAGTTTTTATTGCTGAGCATAGCGTCAAACGGTCTGGAATACCCCTTTGGTCAGCTGGGGTCAGCTGTCCTGGCTGTGTCCTCTCCCCATTTCTTGTGCACCCCCAGCCTACTCCAGGGCAGGACACCATGAGAAACACAGAAGGCCTTGATGCTCTATAATCACTGTTCTGCAATAACTAAAACATCCTTGTTACCAACACTGCTTTGGTCAAAAATTCAAAACATAGCACAGCATGAATTACAATGAAGAAAATTAACTCTATCCCAGCCAAAACCAGCACAAACCCCAAACGTTTTACAAACAAAAATGTATAAGCTATTGCCTACTGACATCCATCTCCAATTTCTCACTTACCACTGCATCCAGAAATTCAATGCATCTTTTCAAATCTGGTCTGGAATCACAGAACTGTCTGAAGAGAAGTCTTCCTATTGGCTGTTTGTCACAAAGCTGGTTATAGTCTCTTTCTGAGAAAGAAATAATAAGTAAACGTCTTCATTTGGTTTTTGTCTTTGTTATAGCACAGCAATAAACACCCAGTTGAGAACAGGTCAGGAAAACATCACTAAAATGTGAACATGAAGGTTTTACATTAACATATTTAGCAAAGACATCAAAACCACATAATGATCCCAAAGAATACTGAAACACTCCATTCCAGCCACTTTTTTCTCCTATAGATTATCATATTTCTTAAAAACACATGGAATGACATGGTTAAGTTTCATTCAGGCTGGGGGGTGGAAAGGAACAATACTGTGAAATAACGATCCCAAAGCAAACAAGATTGTTTGGAAAGAAAGAATACAAGTTAATAACAGAAAAGGTTAAAATAATATTACAAAGCATTAAAAAAAAAAAAGCTAAATACATTACCACATCAGTCAAATAACAACACAATTCCTTTTTCTAATTCATGGCTTTGTAAATCTATCCTTTAGGAGCACTTTCCTTTAATAAACAAGGAGCTCTGATACAGCTTTTATCTTCTCACAAATTTATCTTCTCATAAATTCTCCATCTCATTAAAAGTTTAACAGCTTTTTTGCTAATTAGCATTTAGAAGCAAGACAGAATCTTTTCAGTTAACACAACCAAACTTGTACCCTTCCTCCTCAAAAAAATCAGACAGACCATTCTACAGGACACCTACCGATTGAGCACCTGATACCTTCGCAATGACTAACAGGTGGCAACTTCAGCATCTCTTTCCATTTTTTACTACGCCCACTCCGTTTGCCTAGAAGAAAAATATGAGTAATGTAAAACATTACAAATGTCAGAATAAATTTAAACATAACATTAACAGCATAAAATTAGGTCACTTCTGCACAGATCTGACAGATCTCTTTTCACGCCTAGAAAGAAATCCATCTACAAAGATATTCAAACCAGTATCAAACTTGATATAGAGGACTTCTATGTAAAACACTAAAAAATGCAGAAAGTCTTTTGCAAGACAAGTATTTCACATTTTGCCTGTGCATACAGAGTATCTCTGCAGAGACAGGGCAAAGACCAAGGTATTCTGGAAATTACAAACAAAACTGAAACATCAAAGACAGTAAACAAAAAAAATTGAGAATTATCTCTCAATCATGGTGAAGAATGGAAGACATTAAAGTTGAGTAAAAACACACATATAACAAAGTTTTTGAACACACTTTTGTATAATCAAGTTGTACATAAATATTATACTTTTTAAAATAAACGAATGGGCATTACTTAAATACTATTTATTCTAGATTATAGCAGGGCACAGGATGTCAGCAAGAACTTAACTGTTGTAGAATTCAGATATTTTCAATGCTTCAAATTTCACAGCACTGGTATTAAACTGATTTTTGAAAACTACTACAGTATTTTTCCCATTGTTTCTCAAAAATATATATCTGTGCTCTATTTTCTGTGTTTATTTAGAATTTTAGCACATTACTTTGAGCTGAAGAAGCCAGTTCCATTTACAGAAGACATGCACACAGCAAAAAAAGCAATGCTCGATACAGGAACATATATATCTATGTATAATTGCAAATCATTTCAGCGGAAGAGTAATTTTTGTGCTGCAAAATATTTCAAAATAAGATTTTACTACGTGATATGGCCAGATGCGTTTCCACATGACAGAACAGTAGCAAAACTGCACCGAAACTTTCTAACTGCACCGAAGCAGTGTGTACTGTTAACCACAATGGGAGAGAAAGGAAGGGAGTTACCCCACGTAACCCGAATAGAAACCAAGCAGCAAACAGTACTCAACTCTTTCAGAATTAGGTCGTTAGGGAGAAAGGAACTAACACCCTCAGAATAATAAAACAGGTAGTTAAAAAAAAACTCCTCTTCACTCCAACAGACAGCTTCTTGACTTTATCCAACATTGGAGTCAGAGCAGTTCCAGCTTAGTGTACCTCAGCTCACATCAAATTTACATGATCTTTCATAATAGAAACATTGATGTCTCACTGTGCTGCTGCAACAAAACATTCTCAACTCCAGTATCACTGGAAAAGTGAATAAATAAGGAATGCAAAACCTTAAAAAGTTGGCTTGCAGACATTCCTTGAAGCAGTATTTACTCCAATATGTACTCAAACACAACTATATTGAATCTACCTCCCCCCTCATACTTTATGCAGTACCAGAACTCAGCATGAAGATGTAATTACCAGCATTATTAAAACAATCTCTGACTACTTTAACACATTTTTTTTGGTGTAACAAAGAAGTTGAATAGATGCTTGAAGAAAATAAAACCAGACAAAGCAAAGAGCATTTCTAACAGAAACGAACACAAAAAAATACCAAGGAATACTAACACAGACAGCCTGTACATATACATTGAATAGATACAGACTGAGTATTATGTGATCACGAAAAACAATGGACAGGAGCATCAATTTTTAACCGTGCAATTGAAAAATACATTAAACTGCAATGTCCAGTTAAATTTCTTTTGTTAGAAACTGCTCAGGAAGACTCATTTGTGAATGAAACAGTACAATCAATACTGACCAAGAATGATAAACTCACCCAAATTCCTACCAGGACACTGTTCGGAAAAAGTAAAACTGAACTGTGATGTACACCAGTTGTATCATCTTCTGAAGCACAGACAACGAAAAACAAACAAAAACCCCCAAACCGAAAAAAAAGAGGACCACTGATGCATTATATTTGAAGTCCAACACACAGAATTCTGCTGTATTCTGCCCCAAATATTTGGTCATTTACTTATGATGTGACCATTACAAATTTCATTCTACAAAAAGAGACCACATGGTAGAACACAATTGAATTCACCATCCTATACAAGTCAGAAAAGACTACATATAACTTATTGATGATACAGAAGAATCAAGTGCTTAGGAGTATCAGCTAAATCAATGTTCTCTCTTTTCTCTGAACTGACTGTTCTTATATTTACAGCAAATGCACAGGAAAAGTCTGTATCTCCCAAGAATGTAAAGAGAATGCAGGACCTGCATCACTTACAGATAAATTAGCCATTTCTGGTAAAAGTTATGGGAGGAGGCCAACTTGTTTGTCATACTATTCTCTAATTGCAAAATCCTTTTCCATTTCTGAGGCATTTTAAAAGAAGTATCAAATCAAATTATAATAGTTGTGGTTTCTAAGTGTCTTAATATTGATTTCAGAGCTCCTATTCTGGATCTCATTCTAAAATACTTCAGATAAAATTCTCCCAGAAAGACCAACAGCTTACTTTCCAACACAGCAGCAACAACGCCATTAGGTTAATCTGCTTTACGGTTGACCTATGTGGTTCAGATGAATTACCACTTTTGCCTCTTTCAGATATAATTGCTGGCTAGAACAATGTCCAACTTGAAGAGACTCATCTTCTACAAAGAGAAGGGTGGATGCAACAAGACATCATTACAGTGAGGAAACACTGCAATTACATTTTCAGGTACATGAGAACCTTACCTTCTACTCCTCCCCAAATGACTTATTAAGAGTTAGAGTTTCACCATTTATCTCTTTACATGTTTTCACTGCTTAAAAAGATACATATTAAAGTCAATGAGGTCATTATTCGAATATGGTATGGGATAGATGTTTCGATGTTTCCATTCTCCAACTCCTTTTTTTTTAAAATTTCAGAGAAACATCTGAGAAGCTTACATAAGGCAAGCTGGTTGGCTTATTCACCAGTAAAAACAAAACTAGTTGCAAAAATGGAAACTGTTGTGGCAAAACAAAGCAATCTGGTGTACAAACAGATTTAGACAACTAAGAATATTTTTCAAGTCATCAGATGAACTTCCCACAGCTACACTGATCTTCCTTACAGACAGGATTCGTAGCATGAGTCTCATTTCACCGAGTGTAATGTTCATGGAACATTATTAGTCAGTCATGCTTGAGACAGAAAACTTGGATCCTGTCCTATGGAATGAAAATAGTGGCTAATACTTGGCTAAAAAATGTACATAGACTATACGTGGTTAAGATTCGGCGGCTACTATGCTGACACTGAGATTCTGCCTTTCAGTTCAGGAGCCTCTATGCTTCAGCTTTGCTGCTTGTAAAGGACAAGCAATGTATCTCTGTGGTTGAGAAGCACACAGCTATGTAGCGTGATTGCTACAACATCCTTCTTGCAAAACTGATTCCACAAACCAGATTGTCAGATACCAGCTGAGAAAAGTCATACTAGACCACACCCAGATAAGCTCTGAGAGCATAAAACTGCAACAAGACGACCTACAGCATGCCTTTCACTGTAAAAATCAATCAACTGATTCAAGAGAAAGTGCAAAAGAATTGATGCAGAAGCTCTACATCACCTACACAGGCGCACGTGAGAATAATCTGGATACATACAGTGTCTTACAATACATCTCTCCCACAGCAGAGAAATTTGCATGCAAGTTTCCTACCAAATTTTAAACTCACATGAATTCAAATCTTTTCCTACTTACAGACAAAATTTTCCTTCAAACCGCTCATAAGGATTAAAACCTTTCACTGAAAAATCTAAACATTCCTCTTTAACCGTGGCCTTATGCTACAAACACATTTGTAGACGCTGCCCATTAAGTAACAAATTTTGATGGTGTGCCCTTCCCGTGCAAGAGTCACCTTCAAGACACAAAACGCTGCAGAATTAGTACTTCAGGTTCTCAGACCAGAACGGGAATGCCAAAGGACAACTAACTTCAGGCTAGAAGACAAGGTCACACACACACCATCACTTGAGGAAGGCTGTCGTGCTTCCAGTTCTAGAGACAGCTCAGACAGTACTGCTTTGTGGGGACTTTGCAACCTTCTCCACTGTGCAGGTCAGGTGTATTTTCTGACATCTCAGTTCCTTGAAAAACAAACCTGGTCACAGCTTAACACAGAGTGGCACATCTTTTACACGGAGAAAGACTTTTTTTCCAGTAGTATGACACACAGAATCTGTCTGGCTCTCAGCACATTTACCAGAATCATCTAGCTGATAGGTTTCAGCTCAAGGCAGGCTCCTAACTCTGCAGAGCTGTAACGACCAAGGCACTGCTGAACACAAACAGAAGAAAAAACCCAAGCAGTTCAATAAGCAAACACATCAAAGATACCTATAGATTACAAATTGTTATGGCATTTTTCCTCACACTCCTGGATTCAAATGCTTAGAGTTGGACTCCAGAAGGGTATTGCTCAAGTCCTCTTGCTCATCTGACTGTTAAAACAGTAACACTGTAAGCAGTTCAAAACCCAGGTATCTATGTGAACATTTGTGCAGCTTGTTTATATGCACAATCATTTATTGTTCCCGCAGCTACAACCACTTGAACAACTGGTTCTTCACATCAGCTCTATATACAATTCAGTAATCATGTGCACATTTAAGAATGCTAGTGCATACACGCCAAACAGTTTCTGCACTTCTTCAGAAATTAGCTCTGAAAGCCTTGTATTAACTCAAAGAAATGGAACTAATCTGAACCAGAATTTATTAATCTCATCTTGCAGTCAAACAATCTGTGTATACATTTCATTTTGCTGTCTATAACAACTACATTAACAGGGTTTACTAAAGAAAAAAATCCCACAACAGTAAGAAAACTCTTGTTTTCCAGACAACTCCTTGATAAACAAGGATTTTTTTTTTTTTATCATGATGGTAAATCAAGGCTACAACAGATAGAAAAGAAGTAAAATCCCTTTAAGTAGATTGTGAAACCTCTAGTTATAATTGCCACATTTGAAATAACCCAGCAGCATGTATCAATAACTAGACCTCTCATGTTGTGTTTATTTAGTAAATGTAATTATTTAGATTCCAACATGGCCACATGCATTCTTCTTACAGTTCATTAAATAAGGGACAAAAAGGCAGACATTGTGCATAATTCTGTACAAACACAGGAAGACATGTTTCCTGCCACAATGAGTTTACAGCAATTTAAAGCACAATGCAGTAACAGAGTGCAATAGAACATAGGAGGCAAATAAGGGAAGAACATACAAAAATAACGGCAATTACAAAAACTCACGGCGCTCCCACGTTAAAATTCGTATTTGCTGATGGTGAACTGACTTTCTGGGTATGAGTGCCTTGGTTTTCCTCTTGTCCACACTCCTTAAATAATTAAAGATTGTAGTTCCATTCAATAGGCAAACTGCAGGGATCTGAGCAATCTCCTCAGAATTCTCTTCCTAGTTACAAACACACACGTTATGGGATACCTGCCTGTGTATCATCACCAATACCATGCTGCATTACTACCCTAAGCTGCAAGCAAAACTAGGTTCCTGCTAACTCTGTCTTGGGCTGCCCCTAACAATTATCAAATCTGCAGGAGCTTGCTGATCCATCTGAAAACTAACTTTGGTAAGAAAACCTCAACCCCAAACCACCCAACAACACAGAAGAAAACCCACCATGACAACTCACATGCCCTAGATTAGTTCACGGGTCCAACTGGAAACTATCTTACCCATTCTGCAACCACAGGCTAGAACAAATAACAACCAAGAGCCTAGGGGAAATCTGCTTGAGGAATGATCTTAATTTAGCCTAAATCAATCATGACATAGAGGTTATTATATTATATGCCTAACAGCAGACCAGATTCTCATTCATAAACTGCTCCTGCCAGAGCAGTACAAATGAATTTTAAAGTGGATGCAAATGGACCAGGTATGTTTAAAATATACTCTTGGCATGGATCCTCAGCTGGAGTAAACTGCTATTGACTTCAAAGGAACTACAGATCTACCCTTTGGATGTATTTTTTGAGACTATTACTTTAGGCAATGAAAAAGGGAAAGCTCCTAAGCAGTTTAAAACATCCAATGATTAATTTCTTTCCTTCAAAACATCACAGACTATATGTTGGATGCTTAAGTGAATTTAGGGCTTACATATACTCAAAGGGTTTACTGAATGCGATTAAAGTAATCACAAAAACCAGAAGATACAAATATAAACACAGAGAAAAGTGAATATAAAATAAAAATACTTTTTTGTGAACTTTCAGAGTTTTTTCAGAATAACCTAGTTTATTATTTGTCCCCATTTATGGTATAAATTCTTCAATGCCCTTCAAGAGATACTAATTTCAAAGATATTCCTGCTAGGAGAAAATGAACGAGTTAATTCCTCTGCTCTTACACAAAACTAAAAGTCATATTGCTGCATATTATTCTTTTACACATAAAAATCCCTGTGTGTGAAAATCCGAGTAAGATGATGAAGTTGCAAGCCTTCACACTGTCTATCTCACATCGCTATCACTTAACACTTAACCTGTTTTTCTATCTCAGTTGCTGCACTTCAGTGCTCCTTAGATCAACTTCGCTTCATAATCTCTTGTTTTTCTACTGAGTCACTTGTGCTTGTTCCACCATTGGATTCACCTTAAGAGGAAGTTTTCTGTTTTTCTTTCTCACATAGAGATTTCCCTCAAAACCTAATGTATGCACAAGAGGAAAGAGCTGGATTGGCACAGAGGACCACTTATCCCAGAAAACTGGGACAGAGAATCCCAGAACACTTTGCACTACATTTTTCACCCGGAGGCAAATCTCTCCACGGACAGGTTAGCTCTCAGCATAAGCAGGTCAACTGGAAAAGTGGACGAGGAAAGAAAAAACTCCCAGTATAGCTCCTGACTCCTTCATCTGTGAAGTGCCACAGGGTACCTTGTGTCATCACAGTATTTTGTGGTAGTTGGTACATGCAAGTGTCATATATCATGAGCCATCACTCATACCCACGTGTGCGAAGAATTGGCATTTGACTATTTACGAAGTTGCATTAAAAGAAGATAAGGAATCCTCATAGCTTTCCTTTTTCACATGAAGTGTTGTAGTTGCTACAGAGATACTACAAGTCTTTATTGGAAAGAGACAGACTTCTACAGAAATAATCTGTTTCATGAAAAGGTTTGAAAAATCCTCTCATAGAGTAGCATTGTAAGATAAAGTTTTGAGGCTGAGGGGAAGATGAAATTTGATCTGGCCTGAAAAACGGGACTAGTAAACTCGCATAAACAGATGTTATCATCATGCAAACTGAATTAGAAGATTCATGCCTCTAGTGAAATAAACTAACAGTAAGACTATTAATGAGAAGTTAAAAGGCAGTTAGCTTAGATATGGGCAGCAACACCACTTTGTTTTCATTCTGTAGCAGAAGAAAGCAGCAGTAAAAGATGCATTTTGTCTAAGCATACTAATTAGTTCCCGGCTCTCT
Organism: Eurystomus gularis; assembly: GCA_013400335.1. Taxonomy (NCBI): domain Eukaryota; kingdom Metazoa; phylum Chordata; class Aves; order Coraciiformes; family Coraciidae; genus Eurystomus; species Eurystomus gularis. The sequence goes on from VZZY01007883.1 coordinate 217,699, forward strand.
AATTACATAAATCAAATTTATTTCCTACATATCAAATAAAATTTAAAGAGTAGACATGAACTTAGCTGTTCAACATGTGCTAATTCTGCACACCTACAAATGTAAAACCCAAATGATGTTCACATCCTAACGATACATCCAGAACTATTAGAGTACCTAAAATGACAGGAAAGTGATCAGTACTAAGCTGGGATCATAACTTTGACTGTTAGGCCTGGTTTATGTGCTCAGGTGTGATTCTTTAGACTTAGTGCTATTTAGCAGGTATTTCTGAATTCTCATTAAGCCTCTGCCATACCCTTTGACCACATTAGGACAAGTACGCAACATTTTTTATTTTCAGTATTTGCCAAATAAAGTGAACATGTCTCCAGGGTTACAAGACTTTTTAAGATGCTTTCAAGATTACAATCTTTTTCTACCCTCCTCTTCATCATGAAGGAATCTCAAGTTACCCTGAGACTGACCCATGTAAGCCATAATTAAGCCTACACTGATTTACTTCAACATGCCACTGAAAACTATATGAGCACAGTAGTTTACATCTTATTTCTTTTGCTTTTAAAGCTAAATATTTATCCAGGTCAACACCTTCTCTTATCCAACCTTTAACACACTGAGGAACCAGAAGGATTACTGATGTGGCTCAAGCCTACACCTGACAATAAGTGAAGCTGCTATTTTATACTAGACTAGGATTTTGCCTTCTTCCATGAGAAACAGTAATTCACGCTACCGCATCTCTCCATGCACACTCAACAGTGAGACAACTAGAATGTGGGAAGGACAACGTCAATTCCAAGTCTGCTCTTCTGTCCCATTTGTGAGGCCCTTTTAGCAAAGAATATATTTCAGGAAGATACCTGCCTCCCACACTAGCTTCGCATATTCCATTCCCTTAGAGTTTACCAGGCACATAAGAATAGAGCTGGGACAGAGACTTTGTGGAATGGTCCCAACAGATGGAGTAAACCAGACATTCCCAGACCAGCCAGAGCATGCAACGGGACTGAAAATATTTCATTTCAGGAAGCATTTTGAAAAATGTCATGTAAAAAGTACCCCACACACAGGAACTCATACCTGAAGAGGTAAAAGATCTTCTACCAATTGATCAATGCAGTCACGTTTTTGTGCATGCTCACACAAAAGAGCCCAGGCCAATGGAAGGTACAAAAGAGTAACAGCTTATTACCATTATTTCTATAAGTTGAACGTCAGGTAGAACTGATCTACTTCACATCAACTGCTGTCAGACTTTAATTTAGTTCATTAAAATATCTTGTTTGGTCAGTTCTACCACTATGATTTATTTTAAACATAGTGAAACCTTAACCAAAGAGGCAACCTGACATTAAGCAGCCACTTAAAAGCCTTTCTAGATTACCACTCCACTCTTTGTGGTGAGGGTTTGGGCACAGTAAAGTTTTGAGCCAGATTCCACTTTCCCTGCATTTCTCAGATCACTTCAATGCAAACTCCAAATTCAGGCAGCACCACCACAGACACGTTACCGTCAGCGAAACCAGCCAAAACATGTCCTCTAGTTTGAGGTGGTCTTTTCAGCTAAGGTTGGGAAATGGCCCAAAATTGTGATTACTCTTCTGGTTTTTAAACCCCACTTCAAAGTCAAAAAGCTGATTTTCCTCTCTTGCTGCTTAAGGCAAATTTAACTGGATACACATATGGCGTAAGTGCCAAACCCATTTAGAGTTGGAAGAACTTGCAAAACATACAGGAGCAGATTCTGTTGTTCTTACTCACTTTAAAGAGCTCTGTCTAAACTAATGGGACTTCTCAACACAATTAAGAAAAGTAGGATCCAAGCCAAAAAGAATATGCACATTTTATAGTTGGAAAACATATTCTGCACTGAGTACAGAGGTAATCAAGGCAGGCTTTCAAGTGGCCATTTAATGGACAGTTATATACATTAAAAAAAAAACACCAGGACAATCTTATTTCAGGACTTTTTTTTTAAACAGCAACCACGTGCCAGAATAAATTTCATTATCTGTCCAAAATGTTTCTTAGTTGGGGGAGTAACCTTCAAGTCAAGATGTTCTGGGGAATCACTGTTAAGCATTAATCCAATAGAAAATAGCACAGTTCAATATTAGGTTAATACAAAATATTCGGCTGCAAAACACAGGCAGCATTCACCAGCTATGTTTTTCACAGGCAGGAATTTCAGCAAGAATAGAGCGCAAGGTTCTTCCACACAAGATTTATGTCACTTCGTCCTTTATATCCGTAATGCATATATATTTAAAAATAAGCTGAGAACTACCGATTAACGACCTTCTTAAAACATCCGGTAAAAACAGCACTTGAAGCAAGAGCCCGGAGGGGGAAGGAGGAAAGGGTTTTCTCTCCAGAGGCAAGCCACAAGCCCGCAACTCCAAATCCATCCCGCGGGAGGAGCGGGGCAGGTGCCTCGGGGCAGGGCCCGGGACTCGCCGCCCGCCCCGGTGCCGCGGAGAGGGCTCCCGCCAGCAGCCCC